>JAGVVM010009051.1:0-19035 GCA_019149425.1 Psidium friedrichsthalianum
GGCAGTGGGAAAGTGGCTTTGCTCGTCTCGTTGCTGTTGAAAAATAATGTCTCAATGTGCCTCTGAGATTTCCTCTTTGTTTACTACCTACTTGGAACTTGGAATTTAGCGCCATATTTCAGTAATATATTGGCCGTGAATCTCAAAAAGCACGAGCAAAAGAATTAATCAATGACTATAATCCTTTATGAGATTTTCACTTCATCAATGTATGTTCACTCCCAGGTGAGGCGCGCAAATCCAGGAATTTGGAGACGCATACGAGTATGCGTGCTGCTCAAGAGGAATAGATAATCTCAACCTGTGTATCTGGCGCACCGGGCGATTGGGACCGTTTGACACATGAATCCCAACTGTTACGACAATTTTACGTGTGGAGTGCACGATAAATCGTTGTTTATGGAGTGTATGGTCGCCCTTGGATGAGAATGCATACATCAAATGTAACTAATAAGCACTCGTGCTGTAGTTGGCCTCCGGACCAATGAATTTCAGTACGAGGTTGCAAAGCCTCCATATCTTTTGCTACTTTGGTCGTGTTACTAACCAGGAGATGTCTCAATAGCAAGTTGAGAAGTATGAGATTCAGAATGATTCTACTCGTCTTCCTCACAGGTTTGAGAGGGACCTTCAGTTGCCACTGAAGGCTTTTGGATGCTAGCTCTCGCCCGCTCAAGAAATGCAGGATCTGGTTCATGCTTCTCTGAGGGCTCCTTCATTGCGAGGTATATATAGATTCCAATCGCAATATTGACTGATACAACAGCAAGGAATCCACCCAGGCTACTCTATACAGCCTTGTTGACCACTGTTCTTCCACCATCTGTTTTGGCCTCTTCTACTTCTTGTGTATATCTTCTTTTTCTACCTAGGCCACCCTTGCACTTTTCGTGACACTTTGTAGTGCGTGGTCGGTGTTCTACTTCTTGTGTATATTTTGTTTTTCGGTGTTCGTTTTGTTATCCGCATATTTAATCAATATTCTTCTTACCTTACCAAAAAAAAAATCCACCCCATAGCGCCAGAGAATGAGGAGATGAATTGCACGAAATCCTCCATACCAATTTCTACCACACTTCAGGATCCCAATTTTTACGTATAAATGCAATAAAGCCATTGGGACTGGAATCAGAAACAATACGGACGATGCAAATACCTGCCCTTCAAGATTCAGTTTTGCGTGGTCAATCGCTAGGAAGCATCGACACCCTTTGAGAACCTTCGCATTGTGTTCGACACTCTCTAACATGCAACCAACACATGATTAGTGTTCTAAACATGCCATCGACACACGAGTTCATCATCCCGACATGTTATTTCGATATGCAATGGGTCAATTTTAAGCATTTTTAATAAATTAGATGTCAAAATGTAAATTTATCAAAAATATATACTTAACTCATATACCCAATCATCCCAAATTTAATATACCCAGCCAGCAAAAAAAAAACTAAACAGGAATCTCTAACAAAAGGAGAAAAGAAACTCACTGCATATATTTATATATATATATATAATAATGTATTATGTATATATTTAATATATAACATATCCCAACCTATCGAAATTCTATATTTTTTTAGAAATGACATGTCGGCATGTTATGTCACATGTCGCATTGGTGCTACTTAGGTCTATTGTCTTCAGTTCATAGTATCACGAACCTCCAACTATGGTGAAACATCTAACATAATAACAATTGCAGAAAAATATGTGGTTTCAACTTTACACGTATACATTTATGTGGTTACATTTTCTTGTTTGATATATTTATTTGTCAGTTGACTTGTTTTTCTCCTTCCGAAGATTGGAAACTTGAATTCTGGCAGCTAGAAGAGTATATAGTTTTAGGTATTCGTTTTCCTTTGGCATCTATGCTGATTTTGCTGCTTTGCTCCTGAGAACAGTGTGATCTAACCTTGGAATTCATTTAAATGTACATATTCAAGTGTAAATTCGTGTTGATTTCTTAATGAGAAATCATTCTATGGACACACATGAAAGAGGTTGGGATCTGCACAATTGCACACCAGTGAAAAACACGGAATTGTGCATTTTTAGACTGCATCAAGAACAAATCTTCAAAATTATGTGAAACCGCGTTCCTAATTGGTTTTTCCGAGATTGGAACCGCAATTCTGCTAACACCCAAGCCCTTCACTCAAGACCAACAGTTGCTTCTTGAGAAGGAATGAGGGCTGAGATTAGGATCAATTGGAGATTCCATCGATGAAGATCGTGCGCTATCAAGACAAACTCAACCTTGACATCCTTTTACCCATAATCACAAATTGCTGCGTTCTCATTGTAAATCAATCATCCTAAACTCAAATTAAGATGTGCTGAAACAAGCACATAATTGCCAATTGAAAATCCTTGAGCAGACGACGCATAATAACAACGCCTCCCCTCAAACGTAATATCGAAAAGCAGAAAGGATCAATGAAAGTATTTTGTATCCAAACCATCAAAATTCAAAAATATTACATACTCTTTTTTAAAGAAATTACATTTGCCTGGCCCTTTCATGAGCAAAAGACAAAGGTTTACATCCAAGAAGCGAGATGAAAAAGTCTTCTGCAGGCATCCACAATCCACAATTGGAATGTCATTTACAATCGACATTCAAAGATCAGGCACCAATCAGTAACTTATAATCATGAAAATGAAACTCAAATCTTCTCCATGCTCCCACTCAAATCCTTTTGAACACTATTCTGAACATCCCAAACACAAGTCAAGATAAACAGATAAAAGATGCACCATGGAAGCTACAATACCAAACTAAACAATATGTTTTTGGCCAAAACATTGGTTAGTTTAAGTGGGCAATTCACTTGAAGAGCTTACGGCGAAGCACTCACTAGTTTAATTGAAGTCAAAAACAAACAGAAGGAGCCATGTCTTCACAGATTACAGCAGAGGAATCATGTCTTGGACCTCTCCTTGGCATCAACATTATATAGCCATGATTATACCTTTGTTTGCAAGAGCAACAACTAATAAGTGGATTCATATTAAGAGCAAGGATTTACATCCAGTCTGCCGAGTTTCTAGGGACAAGCTGGTACAAAAATATTGTTAAGCGGATATGATCTCCAACATGGCCACTAGGAACACCTAATGCTCCTACACAATTACACAAGAAATCAATTGTTCGAAAAGGCAGATTTCTTATAAAAACAAACAGACAACCATATGAAAGGGTATTTGCTAGACCATCAGCATGCTAGAAGAACTTCATTCTTGGCCTGCATTTGCAAATGAATTTATCATGCTAACGAGGAGATATCTCATTAGCAAGTAGAGAAGTATGAGCTTCAGAATGAGTCTACTCGTCTTTCTCACGTGGTTGAGAAGGACCTTCGGTCGACTCTATAGGCTTTTGGACGCTAGCTCTCGCCTGTGCAACAAATGCAGGATCTGGTTCATGCTTATCTGAGGGCTCCTTCATTGCCAAGTATATATAGTATCCAATCACAGCATTGACTGATATAACAGCGAGTAATCCACTCCACAGCGTCAGAGAATGAGGAGATAAATCGCTTGAACCTGCTCCAGATAAGGGAAAGGAAATGTTGACAACCAGATACACAAGCTTTCTATTTGGCCTATAGTGAATTAGATTAAGCAAGATATATGCGTAACCAAAAACAAGACACATTTAATAGGAAATGTGCTCTCATCATGGACATCAAGTGCAGGTCCCAAAAAATTAGCATGATTTGAAGTTGCAAAGGTTCACTGAGAGACAGGTTTGCAAGGACAAAACCTTTGTACAGCTTCAACTTAAAGCACAGAATACCCTGACGATCATAATGAAGTCACAGACGTGACAAGAGAATATATGCTAAGCCAAGTGGGGCCAGTTCATTTTCCGACACTAGCACCTGATAGTCTCCCTCTAGACTAAACCAAGTACATCTGATTACAATTTGACAGAAAAACAAGTAAGCTACATCTGTATGTTGATCTGTACCATTAGAAACAAAGATCGACATAGCATGTCCATGAGGTCTCGATCTAACTGCTCATGTGAAGTGGGCTAAAGTAGACTACGATTGCCTAATAATTTAAGAATTTTCTGTCGAGGGGGTATTGCAGCATGATCATCCTCTCCTTACGGTGGTTTTTCTCCAATGTCCAGGGTTTGAATCAATATGGTGGCAACTAAATATTTTTATTAGGAACAACTATAGCCAGATGAGACAGAAATGATACATAATCCTCCATACCACATTCTGCCATTTATCAGAATCCGAATTTTTGCAGATAATTGCAATAACTATTGAGACTGGAATAAGAAACAATAAAGAATACGCAAATTCCCACCCTTCAAAGTTCAGTTTTGCATGTCTCCTGGCTTTTATTGTCTTGAGTTCAGATTATCGCTAACCTCCACTTTGGTGAAAGATCTAATATTATATATTCACAGACTTGCTCAGGCTCAGGAAAACCACCTTGACAGTTAACCCGACAATTCATATTTCTAAAATATCCTTCACAATAATGACTCTGCAAACTTGTTCGTGTTCCGCTAATTTGACAATACATATCGATGGATTTATAGAACAAACATATTCAAGGATCATTGCTGTGCTTTACTTCATCTTGCCACATCCACACCATGACATTACATGAATAGGATGAAAGTTTAGTAGTGCCAGAAGAATATTCCCTCTTCAAGCACGAGATTAGAGGAATAATCCTAAACTCCACCTTCAAAGTCAAAGTCACTAGAACTCAAAGAATTTGGCAGTGTATAACTAACCATGTAACCATAAGTAGTCAAAATTGAAGCAGACAACCAAAAGAAAGCATATTTTCTACCATAAGGGGCATAATGGAATTTTTCTATGAGGTACTCTGCTTCTAAAGGTAAGCACAACCATGAGACACAAGTCCACGCGGACGCCAAGAGTCTGATACAGGCATAATAGAACAATTTAAACAAGGAACCGCTTATTTGCTTTTACCTTTCTTTAACATGCCAAACACAAGATTTAGGTGGAAAACAATTTTTACGACCTCATGATATATGATTTGAAGGACAGACAAATGATGATAACAACAGAAAACTGCAAATGTAATTTCATCTGTTTCCTCCAACAATTAAAGGAAGCGACAGATAAACTCCAACTAAAGCATATGCCTGGGGTCAACCAAATCAATGATCTGACATTAGCAGAACCAATTCACCCAAAAAAAAAAACTCAAAAAGGTACCCCATGATTAAAGGTCAAGAAATAAATTCTCAAGGCCCAAAGAATGTATGGGAACCTATGAGTGTTCACTTTAAAATGATAAGAAAAACCTAATTGCCACATTCTAAAACTCGTCATGGCTTATACATGAGTCTAGCTATACAAACCCATTAACGGTCATTATCGAGTCAAAGCAAGACCAATGCAAGACCAACACAGATAATGCAAATGGAGGTTTAAATCTGCATTGATCACAAAGCTTACAGCCAAATCCTTCTAAATTATTGACATTGCAGGAGATGAGCATAACGAAATCAATAAAATACACTAGGGGGCCTTTCTCTGAGATATATTAATCACCTTATTGCAGACCATGTTCCAAAAAGATATCCTTACCTGGAAAGACATTATGGTTGAAACCATATAAAACTGCAACTGGAATTATCCACATAAGCATTGATGCCAGTAAGAATTTCTCTATAACTCCAGCCATTGCAGCTGCCAAAAAAAAAAAAGTACTGTCACTGCAAAACATACCGAAGGCCGAGAACTGACTGATACAGCACAAAATTTCTGGCCCACCAGGTACAGGACAGAAAATTAGGGCGCGCATGGGAACGTTTCTATTTCTCTTATTTCTGTTCCAAACCTATTCTAGAAATAGGTTTGGAACAGAAACTCGGCAACGCAAATCTGTTTTTCTATTTCTGGAACAAAAATCTGTTCCAGAAATAGATTTTGGCCCAAATTTGTACACAAAAAATTCTTGGTTTCTGGCAGAAATAGAAAAATCTATTTCTGTTCCAGAAATAATTTCTGGAACAGAATGGTTGTCATGCGCGCCCTTAATTATCATCTAGATAATGCACAAGCACAAGCAAATATATGCACTTGTTTATGCACATGCATGTATATACAAACACATCTCTCTTAGAGAGAGAAAGAGAGATATTATGCCTATCACACTGTCTGACAGACCATTTTTCTTCTTACTGGCCTAGTAAAAGTTGGTAAGTAAAGCTAAGTCATAAAATTCTTCCAGCATATTCAGACAATTTGGTCCAGGGTCCAGAAAAAAAAACTTTTAGGCCCAAATTTGAAAGACAAAGGCTATCCGGATTGACATTCTAGGATGGTTCTACTACACCAAGTGAGTAGTCACTTTCTTATTTCTTCTTGAGAACTCAGACTCTAAGCCTTCTCCCAAAAGATCAAGCTAAGTAGCACAAACAAGCTGAAAGCTGGCCACAAGCTGTGGCAAACACTGATTTATATATTGCACAACACGAATCAAGATCTAGCTCAGTTAAAAACCATGAGATCTAGCCCAACTTTCAGAAGTAGAAGCAAATAATAATGTCGACCATTTGCGATTATCCAAGTAATAGGCACAACAACTCCCTGTCATCATCATCTAAGGCTGCAGGTGGATCAAAAACTTAAAGAAATTGAACGCTCATATGTGAAAATGGCAGGCAATGACATATCATACCTCTTCTAAAAACTAATTACAGCTCTAAACCACGAACTTCAGCTTCAATTGATTTGAATTCCACACCAATTTCGTGTACTCTCCGGTAGAAATTTTGCAACAATTCGGGCTGTCCAAGTAATTCTACGTGAGAATCAAGAATTTTAGCTTTAAAACAAGACAATGAACACAACAATGAAAATGATTCACAGAAAGCATGAGCAGTCTAAATTACCTATTACCATAAACCAAGTCTGAGATTTGCTTTGACTTGGAAGCAATTGTCTTAAGCGCTAGGCAACATGGGAATCACAACCTTTGCAGTTTGCAGCTCCTATCCAAAGCCCTCCAGCACTACAAGGTGACAATTCAAACTAAAAGTAATTATTCCACCTCAAATCTCCAAGGTGGGACTGGCTTTCAAAAATTCATGATCTCCTATTAGGAGGAACTTTCCATGGGGTGTCACATTTACAGAAATTTGCATTTAGAAAGTTTATGAGCATACCCTGCTATGGACTTAACGAGATGATCCCAGAATTCCCTAACTTAATTTTCACTTGTGTTTTCCAACAGCTTTCATTTGTATTTCCAAAATAATAAGAGAATGCTTAATCCCTGACAGAAGGCTTTCATCTGAAGCAAGATATGCTTTCACTTTTTCCCTACTCCTATTCATTGTTGAGTACACAAGTTCAAGAGGTAGAAATAGAAAATCGATTCATATTGTCTACCAGTCTATATTAAAGGCGTGCTAAAGTTCCTGCCCAAAAGTGGATCAAGAGGCTCTACATTGATAAATATATCTCAAGTGGGAATCAGTCACAAGGGTTTCAGTCTGGCAACAGCATCAGAAAAGGTATTAACTACAGCTCTCCCCGGCATCCATTGATCCCTCTGTGGTCGTCACTACCGTATGGGCCAGACACACAAAACCCACCCTCAGAGGGGACTTGTGGCATAATTTGCAGCTCCCATAAGTAGAATATTCATAGACATTAGATGAGATGAGAATAGTACATATTGACTAAAGAACCCACTAAAAAAACAAAAGGCAAAGCAAATTAAACAATTCTTAACCCTCGTTCATCCAAGTTAAAGCAAGTCAGATAATCAGAACTCAACGCAATAGTCCAAGAAACCACATCTCTCTATCAGACATTCAATCAAACACTTCACATGCACGATCACTTCTCCAGCACTTACTGTGCTAATCAACGAGCACATCCCCCACAGAACCAAATCGATCGCTCCCAAAAAACCACCCAACAAACCAAACACTTCCCACTCCTCTCCGTCTCCAGTAAATCTCAATTCAGCACAAAACCTAACCGCTAACAGAGATGAGCCTTAGAGAGTCATGGAACTGATTAATCGAGATAATCAACTTGGAAGGTACCAGCTCTGAATGAACTGTTTGATGAAGAACTGAAAAATGAAATCCTGGAGATATCCACTGAATATACAAGAACAAAAAGACAACCTAGTATGGACAAACATAAAGTCTGGGGTATACACAGGAGAAGCGGACATAACAGATGCAGGGAGGAAAACGAAAGGCAGTGCCAATCCTCGGCTTCATCCTCTTATCAAACCCCTCAGAGCCTCTGGACAAAGATTTGGAGTGCCAATACCACTCCAAAAATCAAGCTTTTTATATGGAAAATATGCCAGAATGCATTACCAACGAAATCGAACTTATTCAAGAGAAGTATTATCGAAGAAGATACCTGTGAGCTTTGTAGTCAACAACCGAGACTGTGGAGCATCTATTCTTGTTATGCGCTTGGACACACCAGGTTTGGCCAAACCCCGCCCTCCATATCCTCATCGACAGTCGTGGGCTCGCTAGAATTGAAGATTGACTGTTGAATTTCAAGAGTACCTCGGTGAGCTTTGAACATTCAGCTGTGACTTTTTGGCATATACGGAAATCTATAATCAATTTCACGTTTGGCCAACAAACTCCAAATCCACGGTACCTCGCGAGCTTGGCTTCGGCCATGCATCAGAATATCAGCAGATGGAACAAATCGGAAAGGAAAAACGACTCGATAGGAGGAGAATCACCTCGGATCAGGCTTCGACCCCAGCAAGGAGCCGTTAAGGTAAATATTGACGGATCTTTTAGGGAAGGCTCGACGGAAGGAGCGATTAGCTTTGTGTATTGTGACTGTAACTGTGCTTTGGTGGACGGCTTCACGAAATCTGTGCGAGTAACCTCAGCAGCTCAGGCGGAAGCGAAGGCTCTAACTGAAACCCTAGATTTCCTCAGCAAACGAAGTCATCCAAGTCTTCAACTTGAGTCACACTCTTCAGTTCTGATACGAGCAGTAACAGGAGCAGATCAATTTCCTTCGGATGGAGAGCCGCTTATCAATGCAGCTAAGAGGAAGCTCGTGTACTTTAAAAGCCTATCCCTGGCCCATTGCAGTAGAAATGCGAACAAGATTGGAGATTGGTTGATTAAAGCGGGATTTGTAGTATAGTATGATAACTATTGTATGATGCTCACTTGAGTAATATAATTTTTTTTTTCGTTCATTTGAGTACCATAATTTTTGAAAATCAATCACTCGAATGACATCATTTACGTGGATACCAAAAAAGCTGACATGGCACCCGAAAAAACTAACACGAACATCAAAAAAAGCTAACGTGGTAGTCGAAAAAGCTGATAGCCGAAAAAACTGAAGTGGCATTCAAGTGAACAATTTTTAAAAGTTATGGCACTCAAATGAATAAAAAAAAATTGTGATATTCAAGTGAACGCCGTACCAAAATTTACGGTGTACTTATCCTCGTAAAGCTCATAGAGATAGATACCTGGCCTTGGATTGGGTGTTCAAACCCCCTTGAAGCCTTGTGGGCTCTTCTTTGCTCCGTTTCTAGCTTTTTGTACCCGCAATTGTCACTCGAGTAACGAGAAGTACTCTCTTCTGACCACAAAAAAAAAAAAGCACAAGACATTTATCCACATGCATGTTCACACGTAATTCATACAAGTTCATGGAACCAAACCGGCAAAATCTTAGATATATGGATTTCGCATGAAAAGCACCGTCCGGAACTCACAAAACTTCACACGTTCCGACTTCTTACCGCTAAAAGAAGAAAACAGTAATCACAACGAATACGACCTCTTTTTTTAGGCAAAGACACAGCCTTAACAGATTGATACAATTGCCGCCATGACTCCTAGAATATTCAATACAGAATTTAATGCTACTATTAAGGTCTTTTTCATCGCTGACTGCTGTACACGGTTTTTTTCATTCTTTCTTTGTATGGTAAAGAGAAAATCAGTGCGGGGCACCGAGCGGGATGGGTGCAAACTGCAAGCTCATGTACATGATGAATGAGAAAAAACAAAGAACATCACTTACATTGCAATTTTGGAGGTGCTGCAGCGGCAATCATTACGTCATTCCCAGATGAATCAGCCGTTTTATCGGCAGGTTTATGAATTTGAATTGAGCACACTAAGTTTTCATCCACATTCATCATAGCACCAAAGTTATCACGTTCACTGCTAGAACTGCGAGCGGCAAATATGATCACCATTTGTCTACAGCAAAAGATTCATACCCATCTTCAACAACCTGTGACAAGCATCGTCAGTTCATGATACTGATCCTGTGGCTAAAGGCACCAAAAGAAGAAAGCATTAACATGTCATTAACCTGGCGGCTACGACCAAGAAGTCCAGATCATGCTTTTTCAAGAATTTAGACATTCTATCTTGGCCAAAGGTATATGAGGCGCCTCGATCTTTAATTCCCCAGCCTTTGCCATCCTTATCAGGATCTGACCAAAGCAAATCATGGAGCAGACCACAATCTGGAACATCACTTGGGCATTTACGTAAACATGGGGGAGAGGCCACCATCCCCGCATAATATGTTGCACTCTATGAGAGCGGCTACTGGAAGTCAGTTGAAACCTACAAACTTCTTCCAAACTCTAACCGTCACACGCCATTTACGTTCCATATTTCTGATTCAAGTACTCGCACCCATAATTTCCTTGTAAAAGGAAGAAATTCTCAGGGAACAAAAGGCAATCAGAAAGGAACATTGTCTCCAGGATTTGCTTGCCATGATCCACGTAATTTCCAAGAAATACATAATTGGCATGAGGAGGGAAACCTCCTTGTTCGAAAAACCTCAAAACATCAGAATAGTGCCCATGAATGTCAACTGGAAAAATAGAGTATGAGGTAAATGATAGAGTCATCATGCAGAAAAGGAATGTACTGTGCCCAATTTAAAAGTTCCATCCAACAGCCATTGTTAACCTCAGTGACAAAAGGCTTGAAAATTGTTTATCTTTCCATGTGATTTTATACCAAATGGAGCACAATGACATAAGGAAGATGGATGTACAGCTAACGCTGCCAAATTTAAAAGGTGTGTTTGCTTTCATTGAAGCTTTTATGCCCCTACCCCAGTAGACCTCATTTGCTAGGAAACGTGATTAGCTTATAGAAGGATGAAACATTTTCCTTCTGTGACAAAATTTTGTCTCGACAAACATCACACTATATTCTAATCCTTCATCAAGGAGAGAACTCAGAAACCTGACCACTAATCCGAATCCAACTCAAATGCCACTTAAGTTCCCTCCGTGAGTTCTAAGAGTGGATCTGAAGACCTAATTGTTCCTCGAACCAAACTTTCTTATAGTCCAGGTCACTAAGTACAACGCCTCCAAAAACAAAACCTAGACTTTTGCAAATCATTCATTTTCAACGTAACATACGGAGCCCTAGAAACGTTAGGGTCAAACCACATTAGTCTATGGAATAGCAACTTGGACCTCCTATTTCTTGACTGATTCCCAAGCATCAGCAAATGGAATTATAGCATGGCAAGATTGAATCACTCAACCTTGCTTGGATTTCAACAATCTTGCCGGAGGCCGTAGCGAATTATCACCATAAATAACGTCTGAAACTTTAAACATTCATTTCAAGGCAGGCAGCATTTATTACACAACTCTTGAGCAATAAACTTCTAGCGGCACTCTAAGATACCCATTGTCAAACTGTAAGAAAGTAGCAGTTTCCTTTAACAGAAATTACATTTGCCTGGCCCTTTTATGAGTAAAACAAAGGTTTACATCCAAATGAGATGAAAAATTCATTTACAGGCATCCAAAATCCACAATTGTTATGTCCTTTAGAATCCACGTTCGAAGATCAGGCACCAATCAGCAATTTATTATCGCAAAAAAATGAAACTAAAATATTTTTCATGCTCCCACTGATAAAGCTAAAGCTGCCAGATCGCATTCGTCCTCCTTTTGAGCACCATTCTAAAGACTCAGACACAAATCAAGATAAAACAGTTAAAGGATGCGCCACGGAAGCTTCAATACCAGCAGTTTTTGCTGTTTTCCTTTTCCAAGTTATGTGCCCAAGTCACCAAATGATGCGAGCTCTGCAAGGTAAAGTAAATGCTTAGTAACCACAAGACATTTATCCACATGCACCATCACACATACTTCATATAAGTTCATGGAACCAAGGAGATTCCTAGGTAGGGGTGGCAATATTTGATGCAATAGAAACATGAAACCGAACGAGGAAAATCTTAGATATTTGGATTTCGCATGACAAACACTACTTGGAACTCACAAAACTTGACACATTCTAATCAGTTACTACTAAAAGAAGCAATCAGTCATCATAATGTATAAAACCTTAACAGATTGACACAGTTGCCACCATGGCTCCTAGATAATTGAAGACAGAGAATCTAATGCAATTAGAAGGTCTTTTTCATCAGTGACTACTATGCATGTTTTTTTGTTTTAATGAGTAAAGAGAAAATCACGTAGAGCAATAAGGGGGATGGGTGCAAACTGCAAACTCATGCACACGATGAATGAGAAAAACAAAGAACATCACTTACATTGCAACTTTGGAGGTTCTGCGGCAGCAATCCTCGCGTCATTCTCAGATGAATCAGTTGTTTTACCAGCAGGTTTAAGAATTTGAAATGAGCACAGCAAGTTTTCATCCACATTCATCATTGCACCAAAGTTTTCACGTTCACCACAAAAATCGGGAGCAGAAAATATGGTCACCAGTTGTCTATCAGCAAAGAATTCATACCCATCTTCAACAACCTGTGAGAAGCATAGTAATGAATGCGGCTATTTCTATGGCTAAATGCACCAAAAGAAGAAAGCATTAACATGTCCTTAACCTGGTGGCTACGACAAACAAGGTCCAGATCATGCTTTTGCAAGAATTTAGACAATGTATCTGGGCCAAAGGTACATGAGGCTCCTCGATCTTTCATTCCCCAGCCTTCGACATCTTTATCAGGATCTGCCCAAAGCAAATCGTGGAGCAGACCACAATCTGGAACCTCACTTGGGCGTCGCAAGTGTCTAATTTGATCCAAATTTGTTAACTTGGGGGAAAGGCCACCATGCATGCATAGTATCTTCCGATCTATGAGAGCGGCTACTGGAAGACAATCGAAACAATCAATAAACTTCTTCCAAACTCTAACCGTCATGCGGCGTCTACATTCATCGTAGAAGCCATATATCCGATTCATGGACGCACACTCGTGATTTCCTCGTAAGAGGAAGAAATTCTCAGGGAGCTTAATTTTGTAGGCAAGCAGAAGGCAGATTGTCTCTAGACTTCTCCCACCCCAATCCACATAATTTCCAAGAAATACATAATTGGCATGAGGAGGGAAACCTCCTTGTTCAAAAAACCTCAAAAGATCCGAATAGTGCCCGTGAATGTCACCTGGCACAAGAGAGTATGAGGTACATTATTCGATCGACCAAAAATGTATGTGTGGGTATGGTTAGCAAGATAAGAGTCATCCTGCAGAATAGAAATGTACTGTGCACAAAATAAAAACTCCAACCAAGAGTCATCGTTAACCTCAGTGACAAAAGGCTTGAAAATTGTGAATCTTTCCCTATGATTTTATACTAAATGGAGCACAATGACATAAGGAGGATGGATATACAGCTAACAATCCCAAATTAAAGAGGTGGTTGCTGTCATTGAAGTTTTGTATGTTGAGTATGGCTCATATTCCCCATCGAAAAGAACACGAGATTTGCATTAGATGTAGCTATTGTGCCGTTTATTTAGTCTACTTCTCTCGTTATTGAGAAAGGTGGGAGACGTTAATTATAGTGGAATCATCTGATAGATGTATCCCAGTTAAAGAGTGAATTAGGATAAACCTTGTGCCTCGATCTTTTTTTTCTTGCCTCTATTCTCTATTTCGTTGTGTTTGTGCGTCTAATCCTAACATTATATGCCCTAACCCTAGTGGACCTCATGCATCAGGAAACACGACCAGCTTAAATTTATGGAAGGATTAGACATTTTCCTTCTATGACAGAAGTTTCAGACTCGGCAAACATCACAGCACATTCTAATCCTCCATCAAGGGGGGAACTCAGAAACCTAACCACTAATCCGAATCCGAATCAAATGCCATTGAAGTTCCCTCGGTGAGTTCCGAGAGTGCATCTCAAGACCTAATTGCCCCTCAAACCAATCAGAAGGCCCAAACTTTCATAGTTTAGTCACCAAATACAGCGACTCGAAAAACAAAACCTAAACTTTAACCAAAAACTCTCCCAAAGAACCACAAGCAACAACACACGAGAACCAAGCAAGCAAGATCCAAAATCAAGAGCTTCGTGGTGGCGCATCTCAAAGACAAACAGAAAGACAGAGATTAGATTAGATAAGATAAGATAAGATAAGATCATAATAGATAACCTAAGATCTTGAGGTGGCCTTCGAGCTCGAGGAGATTGGGCTGTGAGAGGAAGATGTCGCGAGATTCCAGGCAGAGCTGGCCAATCTCAGCCTCGGTGAGCGGGAACTGCTCCCCAGCGCTGCTGTTTCCGAAATCCAACAACCTGTTAATGATGTCGTCCAACGTTGCCATGTCCAATCCACACCATAGACCTCGGTTTGCCATTCAACAATCAATCTCTAGTCAGCTTTCTCCTTTTTCCTCCGTTATAGTCGTTGTCGCTGTTATACGTTGAAGGCGACGTAAGCAGTGCCTTCCGGAAGAACTAAAGGGAGATGATGCAGTTAGGGTTGTGCAGTTATGAACCAACGCGTGATCAGTAATGATCAGGGAAGAAACAAAAACGATGAACAAGAGAGAGAAGGAGAAGAGGAAGAAGTACAAAGAGAGAGAGGATGGAAAGGCCTCTGCAACTCCGATGCGGCGGACGCCCCTACTACACTTGCAAAATGACGGAGAATGTCGAAAGCTCCTTCCTTGAGCCTTTTCACCTGAGGAAGTGAAATAAATGGAGATCTCCCGCCACAAAGTCTTCTCACTCTGGAGTTTACCCTCTGAGTTGGCGTGTTATTTCCGAACTGCCCCTCCTCTCTCTCTCTCTCTCTCTCTCTCTCTCTCTCTCTCTCTCTCTCTCTCTATATTTGATTATTTTCTTTCTCTCGTGTTTTTCATGTATTGGGAGACTTTGGTAACTATTCAGATCAAAAACTCCTAGTCAGCATGGGGAGACTTCAGGCCCATAAGAATTATATACTTGAGATAATAATCACAATAAGAATAGAAGAAAGCCAAAAAAAAAAATCATAGACTTCTGTGAGCACCGGTCTGTGTAGACTCTAAAATCGACTTGAACCAACCTTACCTGATGGATTCTAGTCCGTTCTCAGTTCTAGGTGTATAACTGGACCGGATTGACGGGGTTGGTTGCAAGGTCAGTGACAAGGTCTACATGATAGATTATAAATTCAGAAACTGGAAACCATTCTTGACATGGTAGTTTCCAAGTTCCAACTCTTGAACCTAACCTGCTTTGAAGCCGTTCACTGTTACTCCACAATCCCCTATTGAAACTATACTTAGGACTAATCAATTGAATGCTGAGAATTAAAAAATTTAGCACTTAATGAATTAAGTTTGTTCGTAATCTAATAACAATGACGCTGGAACAATCACTAAATAGATAAATAGACAATGGTTATTAATTTGTTAAATAGAAAACGTAATGAACGATAATTTTACCATTTATATGATAAGATATAGCACACGGCCACACTATCCTATTTGAAAGAACTGTATTATATCCGGGCCATTAATCCATAATATTTTGAGTTTCATAACTCAATTTTTATTGGCTGCTTTAGAGATAGACAACCAACAACAGAGATGCATATCTCATTGAATTACTAATAGACATCATTGTTTTTATGTATGTCTGTCTAGAAAACCAAGAGATCGGTGCCCCAGACTTGAAGCATGTGCAAATATCCTCTTTGCATAATTTGGAATTCAATGTTCTTTAGGAAGGATAGAATAATGAACTCCAATAGATAATCAGGGCTACCAAAAGGCAGGACTTGCCGCGAGGCTTCTCCAAGTATCTTTTCTAGCGACGCACATATTGCATTTGGATGAAATATAACCATATATTTACAGCAAAACATGTCAATGATGTCTCATCTCTTGGCTAAAGTTTGGTAAACAACTTTGTCGCGGGCCAACTTCTTGCTACAAGAACTTTAGAATTCCGAGGCCATGTATATTTCTACTATATGGAGACTCCTAACTCCATTTTGTCATGTTCATAGCCATATTTATAATACTAGGGAATGCTTAAGTTTCTGTGTACCTCATCTTTATAAGATGACACGTATATTGTGTACACCCAAAAATTGTGGATTAATTTCTTGGAGCTTGAAATACATATAATCATTTTTTGTTGGTTTTTTGTAATATGTGGCGTATCATTATCACGTGAGGTACAAAATTTGAGCCGAGCTTACCATTGTTTTGGTAAAGCCAAAAAAATTAGCAGTTATCATTTTAAATGCCACATTGAGAAAGAAGATCAGTTAAGTGCCTCTACTGAAAAAACTCGACATTTCACCTAGGTACATGTTTGTATGTTTAATTCGTACTTGCATTTCTTAGAGAGAAGAGAACACCACGTAGAAAAACCATTTTTTTACAATAATCTTTTCAATTCTTACTTGACCTTGCTGGCTCTCTTCCTCTCTCTCTCTCTATACTTTATCGTAGTACGCCATAGCATTCCATTTAAATCAAAAATCATGTTACTGTCGTAGAGCTTGAAGATCAGCGACAACCGTCGGCGATGGGACTTGCGACGCATTTGATTCCCTCCGATCTTCGGACAAGACTTTCTCCATGTTACAACAAGCTCACCGATACCGATTTCCTTCAACTCCTTCGAGGTGACTCCGGACTTTGAACTGATCATTCCCAGCTGCTTCTTAGCTATCGCTCTCTGATCTCCCCTAGGCATCGGGCATTTCTATCCTAGGTTCATCCCACACAGCTCAAAACCCCACATTCAAGCGTCGCCTCCAGATCAAAATCAAACAACATTGCCATCTTCCGAAACCCTAACTCAGTCCCTCAACCGAAACCTGAGCGCAGATCAACCTGAATCGAAGTCATCGGCCGAATCTGCGACTACCCAAATCGCAGGACAGTTTTCCTTCATGCAAAATTAAACCAAGACAAGCAAACTTTCCCACGTCGGCTAGGATTTGGGTACTGCTACTTCAGCTCGCTAAAGTCTCTCTATCCGAAGAGAAGATATCGAAGCAGGCTATAGAGTTCGTGACTCGAGATTCACGAGGTTGATGGTGTGCGAATCTCACCAAAATTAATTATTCCATACTCTTTATATTACAAATAAATTTGTACTTAGGGTGAGTAGGTCAATCCCAGAGAACTAAGGACAATTGCTAATAACTTTGAAATCCCAGTAAACAATATAATGAAAATAAAAGGGGGAAGGTTTATGCAAAATGTAACTAAAATAAAATAAGCGAACAAAATAATAATAATAGTCAGATTATGCAACGTCTATCAAAGGTAATCTCATTCAGATTTCGAAATTTGATCATTGAATCAAAGGAATAATCTCAACACTACAATAGACTGGTTCGGTTGTTGAAGACGCTTCTAACACCTAATCTTTCCTTAATATTATATTACCAGACACGCGCCTATGCTTAATCCCTTTTAACGAATACCCCGACACCACCAAGGATTCAATTCGCTAATAGCATGTACAACGAGAAAAGCCCAACCCTAGCCAATAAATCAACACGCATAACTTATTCAGCAGACCATATATCTCAAAAATAAATATACCCTGAAATCTGGTTTTAATCAAGTTATATTTCTGCCATATTTATTAAAACACCTAAACAATTACGGATCTTTGGTGTTTCAATTGGCAAATCATCACCCTGTCAATTGCACAACGGCTTCTTATCGTAACAACTAGACAAAGCATATAACAATAAAACCAAGAATACACAAATACTGGCAGAAATTAATGAGGAGAGTTAAGTTTAGATCTCACAACTTGAATTGACTTGAACCTTGATAACCTTTGCTAGATTAAAGAATAGTTAGCCAAGCATGGCTTCAAAGTGCGCAAAAGAGAAAAAAATAATATGCTTCGCAATTTCTTGACGTCAATCTGTCTCTTTCTTACTTTAGCCCCTTAACTATGAAGAATAGTCTAAAAAAAGAATTCTCTCCACATGGAAAGAGAGAAAAGAAAATAAAAACTTTTCCGCAATATCCCTAATTAAGAGTTTGCTAATTAAGTACAAGATCCTCCAAATCAATGCTGAATAATATGGAAATTAGTGGTCCAAATCATATCTCCAAATTTTGTCACCTGCAGCTTGCTCCCAAATCTTCACGATTGCATCATTCACCATCACCTAATCATAATCACAATGCATAAAATCCAAATAATATCACTATATTATTCAAATATCTGCCCAAAATATCAAATATATCGAAATGGATGTTTAATACACCTCATCAAGGTGAAGTTGGTGTTCTTCATTCGTAGAAGAAATACGCACCTTATCTCTCTTGTTTCTAGATCATTCATTGATTAGTCTTGATGGATTTGTGTTTAATGTTCACTTAATGTGATCTGTTCATGTTTTGGATATTTTTTGTCCATTCTAAGATTCTACTCTTTGGAAATGTGAATCGTCATTTATGAGTCCAACCAAATCATGTATTATGCCTATATATAGGCAAGTCCGTTTTTAAAGAGATAGAATCTTACCGACGCTTCTGAAGCCTAGCTCACGTCTTCTAAATTCATAAGGGGTGAGCTATATATAGGAGTGGCCCGCCTTTGCCTTGAGTGGATGAGAGGATTCAAGTTGCAACGATGGCACACAAGTGAAATAGGATAGAATAGAATTATGTTTGAAGAACAAATCGAATTAAACGAATTTATCCCTAATACGTTAATTTAGGGAAAGCCCAACAAATGTGAAACCTCATTGTTTAGCCCCTCCCCCGG
>JAGVVM010009052.1:0-12663 GCA_019149425.1 Psidium friedrichsthalianum
TTCCCTCACCATCTGCCCGAACGTACACACGACTGCTCCAGGGAGCAAGGCAGCATTCGCCCGGCCACCCATACCGCCCGTATCACCGCTCCCCCACCCGGTACCACTCGAGCCACCACAAGTCCCCGGTGGCGGAGGTTGTTGCCTGAGGTGCATTTGCTGCTGCTATTGACGCCACCTCGTCCTCCTCATCTTCGTCTCGCCACCCTCGCCTTCTACTTCTAGCGTCGTACCAGCCACTATCCCGAAGCTCCAACGTCGAAAACCTTCGCGGACCCAAGGCCGTTCGACAGCAGCCGGATTTCAGCCCGTTCCTACTACGAGTTCGTCCAGTGACCGTGTTCTCTCCACTTGCCGCCAACAATCTTCAACCGAACTAGAACACATCCTAGCATTAAACTACCCCCCCCCACCCGGCCTCATAGGACACGCTCACCGGAGCTCCCCCGTGGTCGGTTATCACCGGATTCATCTCCTACGTCCACGTAGTTGCGAATGGCCAGCTCCCGGTTTACACACAAATTCCAGGGCCACACACCCCCAAGCACACTAACCATCCGATATACTAAGTTCCGCGATTGAAAGTGACCACTCCACTCCCCTTTTCCTAACCCGAGCCGATTTTGTCCTCGGGCATCCCCGGACTCCGGCCTCAGCGAAGCCTGATGGGCAAACGGCACACGGGGAAGATCTCCATTGAACGTGATTGTCTCAGGTAACGGTTTCTGGCTATTGTTAGTCGGGACTCTTTCCCACACCGAGGCGTTCACGGATTCGCGGCATCGCGCTTTGGTTGTGGATAAACTTTGTCGCACCCCCCGAACAAGCAGACGCACATATCGTATCGAACATACCTGCGTCCCACAATATGACCATATCGAGATTGACTTGCGGACAACCAATGTCCCCCACTGGACCGAGAATGGAACACAAAAAGGAGGATCTAAAACACGTTTGCACTTTCCGACGAAATTGAATGATCAGAGGCTTTCGCTGAGCTCTTGTACGTAATACGTTCAATTTGTTCTATCAAGACCACCCCACGCTACACCCCATATAGTACACGAGGCGTATAGCCAGCAACGGTGACGATTGCTCATAATATTGGCTTTTGTTGGACTTGGAACCCAAGTTATTCTCTCATCTTCCTGTTCTTGTTGCAATGCTGATCCAAAAATGCATTTTTTTTTTCAAGCCTCTAACAAGTTGAAATCGAATAACCAAAGATCCGGCGCGAAAGAGTCGAGAATCCGAGTCAAGAGCTACATCGTGTCCTCTGTTTTTCATGAATATGGATACTCTCAGTAACAATTAGAAGAAGAACTATGATCTAAAAACATTGAAAACACTCACTCACTCTGTGACGGAGACTAGTACTGAAGGATGAGTATGAAGGCCCAATATTCTCTGACAGACTTAACCACATGTTTCGTCCTGATAGAGATTCCTCCATGTATTGCTTTCTGACAAAACATTAAAGAGTATATTCCAAAGTGACTTCCCTTACCTTCCGTTTTGCAACTAAGTTATATCGATGTCACAAACGATCCTGGACGGTATTAATTGAATGCAGATTGCACCAAGAATAAATTTGTACACACTTGAAATCTCGCAACCCCCACCAAAGCCGACTTCTCTGAAATAAGAGACATACGGCCGTGGCCTTCTGCACTTACCTCTGTGTGGCACTTGCTGATGCATATATAGCTACGTCCTGCCACGGTTGCCACTACCCGTGAAAGATGGCTCAGAAAATTAGAGCTTGTGTCTATGGGCCACGAGGTCAGGGGTTTGAAATCCTCGCACCTTGCCCACAAACCAGCCGAATCTTTTCTCTGTGGAATTTTTCCCAATCTTGAAACACACAGCAGTGCCTGGGCTCACGTCACTTCTTGACAACTTTGAAGCAAAGACTAAACCCTAATTGAGTCAATTAGAGTGACTATATCTTTCGTAAGTGACAGAATATTTGATGCAGAGGTCAACTCGGGGACAGGTAACCCAAACCCAGGATTACTATTGCCAAGTACTGGTCAATTCGGTTTTTCTGCTGAAATGTCACTGGTAACAATTTGAAAAGAAAAAGAAAAGAACACGTAATGTAACAAGCAATAAAAGGAAGGAAGTATAAATAGTTGAAAGGGTTAAATATTCTGAGTGAGATTATGACATTTCAGAAGCAGACACCTCGACGGGGCTTCCATAATGTGGACTAGTTAAGCAATACATTGATATGATACATTTGTGTAAGCAGCAGTCTGAAAAGGGAGCCCAACTGATCAATGTAAAGTAAATTTCAGTTCAGATACCCAAAAAGGCACAGAAATTTTGTTATTCCTTGCAGGGTTCTTAAGTCAAAAACTCTTCTTACTAGGAAGTCCGTATATGCAACCTAATAAGGGAGTAATCATGAGAAGAACTTTTAAACTGGTTCACACGATGCTCCAAGCATCCTGAAACTGTCGCCAATAGATTGTATCCAGCAGGTACCATGCAAAATTTTTAAAGTTCTCTCAAAAAGCTTAAAACTTTGTGAGGCGTAAGTCATCATAATATCCTTATCCACCATCTTTCATTCTTCAAGCAGAGAACTTTGCATTTTATTCACTAGACATGTCTATGCAGCAATAGCACAACTTCCTCATTTCCAACTTCAAAATAATTGCCGATGCTAACAGAAAGGCATAGGAGATATCCTGGTTCCAATTGATGAGTCAGCAAAAAGATGTCTTTGTGCTATAATATCATTCTCTCCAGGTGTCAAAAAAGTTTTTGGCATGGGTTTTGGTTCTTTTAGGTAATTAGTTAAAGTCGATTTGAGGTGTGGGGGACGAATCTCAAGTTGGTATATCATATATGCAAATTTAAAAATGTAGGTAAATCAGAGTTTCTGAAGCTGAGAGAAATTTTCTTTTATTCTCTTCCTGTCACAAATAATTTCTTGGCCTGTTTGAGAGATCTGTAAGTTCCAGTCCAATGTGAAAGCTTAGCTCTATAGAACAGAATCCATAATTCTTCTATCTATTCATTTACCTGATCAGGTATGGAAATAGGTATTAGGTAAATGGAAGCAAAACCTCCAGCAACAACTAAAGTTCTTCATTCCCATCTCCATCCATGAGTTGCCAGTCATCTGTGCAGGAATTTGCAGCTCACAAGAAAATTGAGAATTGAGGCTGTTGTTTTTCTGACAAGGACACGTGATTAATCAAACAACTGATGTTTGGTTGGGCACATGACCCACATCCACATAACACTATGATGGCTCCATGTGCCAATGCCAAAGGGTTCGCTACAGACCTTGTTGGTCTTCCAAGCTCGAGCAAAACAATTCAATTCCATGGTATCCTACAATGGAACCCCCTACCAAATCCATTTCTCATCACGGTCCACTAGCCAATTACCACGTCTATCAAATGCTAACCTATATCACTTCTGCATATATGCACCAATGGAATTTCATATACAGTTTCTCAAGACACAAATGTGATGGTTTAACCATCGCCCTAGTGCCATCCAGCTCTTTCCTTGACTAGAAATGAAACAATATGGTCTGAAATCAACCAGTGAATGACTTCTCCACAAGAAAGGAAGAAGAAAAGAAAGAAACGAGAGAATTTGGTTGGCACCTAACCAATCCATATGACTGGGAATAGCACCATTTAACCTTAACTACGTAATGTGAAAGCTAACGCCACGAATCCATTTAACCCAATTCTCGAAGAAGAGGACCAAGAGCAAGTTCAACCACATGATAAGCACGCATCACACAAAAATCCAGAATCAAATGCACTCCTCGCAAGCATTACAACAAGCACCTGAAATGCTACGTTCATCAACATTGGTAGCTCACGTCCACAACAATTAGAACTTGTTGCATGCAAAGTTGGGTCATTTCGTGTAACGATTAGGCCATCCCAGTTTTTATTAATCAAGAAAGAAACCATATTGAGCTGACCCCCTTGGGAGCGTCTCTGGTCGCAATCATGAGCAGCTGAAGCTCACCCTCCATGCGTAAGCAGCGACCCTACTTCAATGTCCCGCTGTACTTTCCATGCCGTGCCATAAAGTTTGGTCACCAGCCCAGACACATATCATGCGAGTGCGTGTGAGAGATGGGGTTAGATGACCAGAACCTTTGACTGCGCTGACGAGCACGCAGCCTTTGGTTGGTGGCATAAAGGAATTCATTCACATGGGCATGCGATGTCAGAGCGTGTAGGTTAAGGATCGCCTGGAATGTCTCGTGCTTCTTTAAATTCATCATCATCGTCATCGATCTCTGATGATTATACTTTCTTGTTTTCAGCAAAATGGACGGAAGCTTTCACAATAGTTGGTTTTCTTCGTCCAAATCCACTTAACGCTACGCCAAAGAACGACAGAGAGGTCTAATCCTGCCCTACTTGTCCTCTGGTTAACCAAATCACGAGTAGCAGATTTTACCAAATATATAGCGAAACTGTAGAATCTTGCACGAAAATAATAATTTAACTCTCACGCTAATTTTAATTTCTCGTGTTGAAAATATATCACGAATTGAACCCAAAAAGGAAAGTTTCAAAATTCAAGTAGGCTTCCTAATCGATGATTTCCTATTTTGGATTCAACCCTTATCTATAAATAAGAAGCTGATCTTCTTTTTGAAGAGTATTAAAGAGGACATTCTAACGGTGAATTACATCTTTAGTATTTCGGGAGAACTTCGAGAGTATTCAAGAGACTCGAGTGTGGTCGTGATCTTCGTTGTATCGCTCGATCTACAATGGTATTCGTTACTGCTCTCTCCATAGACGTAGCTTTTTACGATCGAATCACATAAATCTAGTATCCAATTTATTTATTTTTTTGTCTGTCTAATTTATTACTCGATCACTTGCTTCTGCAATATCTTGTGCTATAGTTTTGATTATATGAGTGAGGATGGACTCTTTAAGAAAAGTTAGGAATCAATTCTGCTCTTTATTCCTCAAGATCCACTTTTGTTTTCATATTAGTATCAAACTTTTGAGCCAACCTTGCTTTGTCTACGAAGGAAGGAAGGAGGCCACGGCAATCTTTAGCGGACAGGAATCAATCCTGCCTTTCTTTTTCTACTTTAAAGTAATCCAATTGGGTGCTTTAGAATAGGACATCAAATTTTTCTTTAATCTCTTTTTTGGAATAATTAAGGAAAGAAATATTGGTTTTTTCCAACATGACCTATCGTCGGGTCCATGCATTATCGAAAACTCCATAATCTATTGAAAACAATGAGGATTAATATGAACCAGCAAGAGGTGGGGAAAATAGCTTTAGTGGGTTTGTGACACGTGTCCCTCTATCGTAGTGGAGCGGTTTTCCGGGGCATACGAGAACCGTCTGTTTGTGATTTTTCACGCCCACTCTTCCTGAATATAACGCACCATGACACGACCATGAAAAAGCAAAATTCGTACTCACAAGTGGAAAAAGAAGAAAAAAGAGAGAAATAGAAAGAAACTGTCATTGGTAGCTTCAGTTTGATCTTCTTCTTCTTCTTCTTCTCTCTCCCACCAAACTTCAGTTTTTCACCAGCTGGAAAATTAACTTGTTTTCAGCTTCCGTGATTCGTCTCCCCGTTGGGGTTTGTAGCTGACCGGACCGGGCATGCAAGGCCTGCTGATTCAAGACTCGGTGTTCATCTCTTGAACCCTGCAGAGGCTCGAGAAGAAGCTGCTTCCAAAACATCTCGACCATGTTTGACCTCCTGTTCGGGTGGCGAAAAGCTTCCAAATGGTAGTTTCGTGTTATGTCTTTTCCTGTCAATCGTGTCTGTTTCATGGTTCCTTTAAATTTGAAGCTGACGGAGACATCTCAGACATGGTAGTGTTTGGTAACATTCCCCCTTTGTGTTGCAGCAAGAAGGTGATCAGAAGAGTGCAGTGCCGGCTGAAGCTGCTGAAGAACAAGAGGAGTTCGATCGTGAGGCAGTTGCGCGAGGACGTCGCTCAGCTCATCAAGAACGGCCACGAAGATGTGGCGATCGAGCGGGTACGTAGCCGTCGGCCCGAATCTTACCGATTCATGCTTTGAGCATATAGTGGCTTTTAGTATGTAGTGTACTGTTGGGGGTTAAGTCATTCCCCTGTTGCTTCCTCTGTTTTATGCTTCTTTCTTACAGTAATTGCTTGACCGTAAAGGTCGTCTATTACTTGCCGGTTCAGCTTTCGTGATAAATGTGGACAGTCAGTACATTCTCACCGTGTTGTTCAGCAATTAGTGTGTCCGAGCAAGCTTTTGGAAAATGAATTATCAAAATTTCTGTAGTGTGGGGCCATTGGATAAAGAGTATCGATCCTGCCAATTTCAGAACCAACCATAGCTCCTTGATTTTGTCCACTAAGATGCAAACTTGAAGAGACCTGGTTGAAATTTAGCTATGTGATAGAAAGATTGCTTCGTCAGAGTTCTTGTCGTCCTAAGAAGCTCGTTTTGAAGAAGTAAGTGAAATATTTAGCTTCTTAGGAGTGTCAAAGCATAGTCTGCGCTTCGGGGAAATAAGAATTTTTTTTTTTTTATAGAGAAACAAGCAATATTTGAGTCAGGGTAACTTATGGGGCTCGGATGTGTGATAATGAAGGATTTTTAAGCAACTTCATTGAGCTGTAGCAACCACGAAAGCAAGATTCAGTACTGCTTAATGACTGCCGGTATATTTTCTCAGGCTGAGCAGCTATTCAAAGACGAAAGCATCATTGCTGTCTATGACTTGCTCGATCAATTCTGCGAATTTGTTATCGTCAACTTGTCGTACATTCGCAGGAACAGGTACTAATCATTTCTGCGGTTTTTTCTTAGAAAGCATAATTTCTTCTAATGTCAACCTTCCAATATTGTTAATTCGTGATTCGAGCGTCCCACATTTCTCATCTGCAAAGATGTTCCTCTTGTAAATTAATCGTCTCAGGGACTGTCCGAATGATATCAACGAAGCGGTTTCAAGCCTCATATTTGCCTCTGCAAGATGCGGGGATTTACCTGAGCTTCGCGTGATCCGGAAGCTCTTTGGAGAGCGTTATGGTGACAGATTTGCTGCCACTGCTGTAGAATTATTCCCTGGGAATCTTGTGAGCCGTCAGGTCGGAGTGATTACAACAGCTATTTGATGAGTATCAAATTGTTTGTGTTATTTCACTGATGTAGTTAATGGCACTCTGCAAATGCAGATAAGAGATAACCTCTCCATCAAATCAGTGCCCTATGATGCCAAGCACAGATTAGTGGACGAAATTGCCAGGGAATGCTGCCCTAAGCCCGAGATCTTGGCGATCGAATTTCTTCAGAACTGCAAAGACAGGTAACATCATTGTATTGAAAGATGGGCATATCTTCTTTCGAAGCTGACAGAGTTTCTTTGCCTGGAAAATTCAGATGAAAGAAAATATGGAACAGAAACTGATGAATAAGGAATTTACAACTAGCCATGTCGTTATCGAAGAATCTCAAGTACAAGTTTCACGTGCTAAAGAGATTGGAACAGAAGTGATAATACAGGTTGACTCCATAGCAGCTGCACAGGAACTTCAGGCTACCCCATCTCAATCTCATCCTAAACTACATCAAGATGCAGCAGATACTTCTGTATGTACCTCTATTGTTTCTTGGCCTTCCAGCAATCTATCGGACTCCTCGCTTTTGCCAAGCAATCTCGCATTGACTGGTCCTGAAGGAATTAAGAGTGCCACTTCCATAGTAGCTTCAGAACCGAAGGATGATATAATAAGCACCTCATCCTCTTCAAGCAATTCACCTCAATTTCCTGAAGGTAAGGTAGTCTATCTAGATGATGTGGAGGAATTTCGGTCACTCCCCGAAGTGGATGAAAATAGCCAAGACCAGCGGCTATTCAAGTTCAAACCTTCACTCAGCCTTCAAAAAGATATACCTGAAGTTAAACTTGATGAGGGTTACATTGAAGAATATGAATCATTGGATGAGAAGAAGTTGACTTCAAGGGGCACCAGGAAAAGCGAGGCACCATCTGGAAAGAGGTCGAGGAGGAGATGGCTGTCCCGAGACAGCCAAAGCGTCGAGGATTGCGAATTTGTGGTCTACTACGACAAGCCCGGAAAGAACTCAACTCACAAGCTCAGTTATAGCCACCAGGGGAAGCATCCGAAGATGAACCATGCTGAAGAAAACCATCAGAGGCAGAAAACAGACCAAAGTTTCGGTCCAGACTCGGGGACTCATTCCAGTTCGTGCAGGCCTAAGCATGTTTCAGCAAAGTCGCACCGTGACTCCTGCTCTAACTGCAAAATCAATAAATGTAGCTTGGAAGATCCATGTTACCACTGTACCGGTGACCAGAGCCATCTCGCCGGACTTCAAATCCGTCTCGACAAAGTGGAGACTTTGATTGAAGGCTTGTGCAACTGTCGAGATCATAGGAATGAGAAACTCGATGTCAAGTCTTCTTCTATACCGCTTGGACAGAAAGGAAGCGGCTTCGAAGATGGTTCTGCAGTATATAACGTTTTCACCTACAGGAATTCCAAGCTCGATAAGAGGAACATGAACAAGGAATGTGCAGCCGAGGGATCCGATTCTTCAGGAAGCGACACCTCTACTGTAATCCACAGTTTCGAGGATGAAGTTCTCTCCCCCTACTCGAGAGCCATGACGATGCCCCAGAACGGCGAAAAGACAAGTTCAGGAAGGAAGTTCCGCGCTCGAATTCATGTCCTATTCAATGCCCGACCCATATCCATCCCAAGTTGCCCGACTACGACGATCTGACAGCCAAGTTCGTAGCGCTCAAGCAAGAGTACTTGCAAACAACCAGGCCTCGCGGTCGGAAACAAGAGGCAAAATAGAGCGAGGGAGTTCGGCACATCCGTTACATCTTCATTCAGAGAAATTTCCATTCGTTAACAATTTTCCCATGTCACTAGGTGCTCTTGACTATCCTTCCGTAGCGTCTCTCGTTCGGAGAATCGATTCTTTGTACAGATTTTGGGGAGTTCTGCATTATTGGATTGGTTTGCGTTTGTTTCTTTCTAGCAAAGCTCAAACATTTGACTCGAACGCCGAAAAACAATCGGCACCTCGTTGAAATGGATCGACAAGGGCTGCATGGACGGTGGAGCTAACCCGACTTCAAACGCAAGCGAAAGCGATGCGAAAGGTCGGCCCCTCAAAGCGATCCAGAAGAAAAACAAGGCAGAGCCATGGGCCTAGAGAAGATCTTTGAACTCTTCCATCCAGTTTCTTTCACTTGGGCCACGAAGTTTGACGTAATTGCATTGGCAACTACCGTCTCATGAGCAGTCTCTTTCGGATGCATATCGCATATATATGAGCTAGAAATAATTAGAGGTGGCAAATCGGCGGGTGGGAGTCCACGTCGGAGTAGGTGGATTCGTGTTCCATTCGTCTCCGAATGCGGAAGGCTACATGTTCTGGATTCTTGGATACACATATGTCGGGTTCGGGTCATTTCAATGTCGAATGGTTTCTCTTTATTCAAGAATCTAAAACACGTAGCCTTCTGCATTAATGTCGGGTTCGGGTCATTACAATGTCGAACGGTTCCGCGTTATTCAAGAGTCGAGAACATGTAGCCTTCTCCATTAATGCCGGGTTCGGGTCATTTTAATGTCGAATGGTTTCGCTTTACTCGGCACCGGCCGTTTGGGTTTGCATTAATTCAGGATCCATTTTTCTTTGGTTTCGATCTCGGTGTCGACTTCAGATACTCTTTAACTTGTCAAAACCTTCTATTTCGGCCTTTTTTTTTTAATGTTAAAACGATGGATTTATCGTCGTGTATTATTCTACGGTCTTTATGTAATCATGTTGTTCGATCTTTGAACCTCCAAGATTGAAAATGTTCGTGGCATCGTCACTCGCGAATGCATAAGCTAGGACTTAGCACTACGTAGAATTTATAACAGGAAATAAAACGATAAGCTATCTTGACAGTATAAATTATAGAGATAATAGCGCAAATAATCTATGTACTTTGGTCTAATATGGCAAGTCATCTATGAACTTTTAATTTGTGTGATATCGTCCCTGAATTTTGGCCTAATGTTCAATATTGTCCGTCGACTTTTAATTTATTCAATGTGATCCATGAATTAGGTTTTGATGGGTTACATGTTCAAATATAATTCACATTCGTCTAATGCGCACGCATATATAACACTAGATATGTGACGGTAAAATAAAAACTAATATTCAATCTTATCCAAATTTTCTTCCTTTCTCTCTTCGCCGCTAGATTCAGAGTCATCGAACCACCATCAATCTCTGGCCGCTGTTGGGCACCATCAATCTCCGGCCGCTGTTGGGTCCAGGCCATCCTCCACTGCAAACCCCGTCACCACACTAGCCGCAAAAGTTGAGAGCTTCAGCTTGCAAGGAAATAACGACGGCTGAGTGAGGGCGGTGGCGATGCTGAGGTTGGACATGGTTGGGTGGTGGGGCAGAAATTTCACCGATCGGAGTCTTGGCATTGAAAGAAAACATAATTTATTTTGTAATTACATTCCTTTTTTTTATAAAAAAAATTCCAATCTCTTAATACTTTTTTATTAATGATTTTTTATTAATCTTATTTTTTTCTCTCTTTTTTCCCCTTCTTTCTTCTTTAATTTATTTATCAGCTCGCCAGATTCAGTGAGGCTCGGCCTAAGTTCGTCGGGCTTGAGCGAGGCGAGACTTGAGCTCACCGATGTTGCCGTGGCCAGTGACCTGAAGTAAAAAAAAGATGGAAAAAAATAAAAGAAAAATATAAGAAAATAATACATTCAAAAGGAAAAATAAAAAATATATATGTTTCCCCACTTCTGAAGGAATTTTTTCTATGGGTAGAAAAAGTTTTCTTAGACTAACTTATGTTTCACGAACCAAACGCCTAAAAATAAAATAAAAAAACCTTTTCTTAGAAGTTGTTTTCTACGAAACAAACGGAGCCTGAGACATCTTTGGTTCGATCAAGGATCTTACTCAAATTTTCTTGTATTTTGTGTATGCTTCGTGTATTATTTATATATCCTACAAACAAAAAAAAAATGTCAAAATGTCGGTATGTCGTCGAGTCGTGATTCTTCTCGAATCCCATTTTTGATTCAATAATTTGATAATCCATAGTTGGAATCTCAATTTCACAACTACGAAGTGGATAGAATTGCCACTAAGGTAGCCTAGTCCTCTTTCGGGCACTCCCAACAATTTAATAGAAACGTGTGGACCACACTAACTCCAACACGAACATTTGACAAAACCCATTAAGTCCAAAGGCATCGATACCCAAATTTTATCAACTCCAAAATGGGGGCAACGCGGACGAGTTAAAGATGATCATTTGTCGTCCCACTCCAAAAACCTTATTATATTCACGTTACATGTCGTATTTCCCCGGAGCTCCATCCCGATTGGGTTTTTGGGGAACCTAGGTTTGTCTCAGCCAATGGCATGCAGATACCTCACAGCTTTCTCGATCAGGGGGCACTTTGACGAGAACCTTCGTAATCCGTAGATTAGCGAAGTGGATTAATGATGTAGTTGCACCGACGTGCTAAAGTTGCGTTTTGACTTTTGTTTTTTTTATAACAATTTTGGTAATAAAAAAATTGGTACAAAGGAGGATTGCTTTTACGTGGGGTCTTCTCTTCCTCCGAGTTCCAAGCTAATCGTATCTTGCCACAAGGCGTGAACGTCAAGCAAGGTTTTTCCTCGGGTTCAGCAATGAATTTTTTATTCTTTTCTGTTTTCTTTTTTGGCCTTTTTTCTGTTTTGGCATCCAATGCTAGTGTACTATGAAGTTCTTGTAAGTAGCGAAAAGGTGAATGATAGAATGGATTCATCTTTATTTAGAGATTATCCAATACTAATGTACTAATGAAGTTCCTCTTGCATTCGACCTAGGTTTTAGGCACGGATCTCGAAGATTTCATGCTTTAAACGTACTTGTACCCATGTGAGTTTTTAAAATTCGAGTATTTAGTTTAGCATATTGTTAGCACGTTTAAAGTGATATCACGATCTTTTAATATATAATCAAATCATAAAAACCTTCTATATACTCATCACATTATGTCCCTCTGCATTTGCTTTTGGCGGTTTGTGGTCTCGTGATTTTTAAGGTCACGTTTCGCCTGCCAAATTATCGCTGCTCCGCTTATGAAGGTTAGGACCATTTGGGAAATCGGAAAACATTTTATCGATCACCTTGGTCCAACTTAAGATGCTAACACGTGAAACTCGAGATTCCAAGACCTCACGTCTGTTGAGAACCTTTACGCGACTTTTAGAATTGCATTATATGCGAGATTCAACACATCATCGCTTAATCTATCCCTGCCACTTTAGGCATATCTTATATCCTAAAATCTTAAGGCTAAAGGTTTAAAAATCTTACAGAATCATTCAATCATTCGAGTCACGCCACCTGGTAACTCATCTGCCATTCATCTAGAACACTAAAACTGGGAATAAAACCCCCCTTTTAGAAACTGGGGGTGGGTTTGTAGGAAAATGGTTTGGTGGGGGGAAGAGGGGGGGGACAGGGGATCGGGGGAGGGGGGGAAGACCAAAAGGCGTGATTATTGATATAGGGGTGGTCTTGTCTGTTCAGTGGGCTTTGTTGGTATCTTGTGCCTCGTATCTGTGGTTGGCTGCTCGCCTCTGCTCTTT
>JAGVVM010009053.1:0-23772 GCA_019149425.1 Psidium friedrichsthalianum
AATTAAAACAAGTTTGGTAGCATGAATGGACAAGTGGCCAGATTTAGATTAGATTTAGTGCTAATCAATTAATTTAATAGAACCAGACATTGTGTAGTTGATTCTGTCATTCATCAGTTGTCAATTTGGGAGATGCGTGGTTATATCATTGTTGCCAGTTTATAGTCGGGATGTTCACATGCTTTTCGTATTACAAATGCCGCCGGCGATCCTATCAACAAGGCAAAGCAGTCACCGATGGTAGCGACCCTATCATCATTGGCGACTGTGCGAGGTACGATCCGTGGCGGCTGGCGGCGGTGAGGCCAAGCAGTGGCAATGGTGGAAGAGGCAATGGCGAGCCTTCTCCAGTGATGGTCTATAACATGGTTTTCCGTGTCATCAATCTAGACATCTAGTGGCTACCTAACGACGTGCGTGCTATATCAGCAATTTCCATGTCGATCAATCAAACGGAGACTTCGCATTTAGCCAAATTCAAAAAGTTAGGGCACTAGCGTTCATGAACTTGTATTTCGCATACCTCGTGCACCATCAAATGTCAATTAGATGTGACGAGAATGAAATGAACAACACAAGCAATTTCATCGAGTAATTCTTCATACCTTCTTTATCTCACCAACCCCTTTTCGCTTTCCTGGAGTATTACTTCTGGGACAAGCAAAAACATGTTTGAAGAGAGAAAGGACAGATCCTTAAGTCGTAACAACTTGTATTTTTTCCTAAGTCATATACAAAAGCAGGCCAGATGTACTCCTTTTCAATCCGACGGTCTCATCAAGGGATTTCTCAATTATAATCTTTTGCTTTTATTCCAATTACTAATTTATATATACATATATATATACAAAAAAAAAAAAACTGTATTGCAATTCCATAGCCTACCATTCCTCTCCCACAAAAAAAAGTTTAGTACAAAGCGGACAATGTCGAAGTCTTAAATTCTTTTTCGTGAATTAGCAGTCTCATATGAAAAATGTAGTGAGACCATTGCTATAAAAGTTTAAGCTGATAAATGAAGACATAATTTACTATTTATATATCATAGTATTATATAACTAATATGTGAGCTTATCAGATATCATATATATCAATGCATAGATAGAATTATAAACTTTACTAGTAATAATTTGGGTTAATATGATAAAAATCTCAAAATGGTATATTTTGTGCCATATTAAACTCAAATAATCTGGTGACCCAAAAAAAAAAACTCAATCAACTAATTTTTTTGTCACAAAAATCCTAAACCGGTACACTCATGCTGCATTTACCCAAGCTAATTTTTGCGCCACAAAAAAGTAGAGATTTTAGCAGATTATTGAGGAGCTCTTAGGACCAATAGTAGAATAGAAATTTCCCAATATAAGATTTCGGTGATTTGGGATTTCTTTTTGGGCGGTATGAATTAATTTTGAATCGATGCGGCATAAACGCATCACTTTGAATTTTCAGTGACACGAAAACTAATTAAATGCGGCACGTGTATCAATTTGTGACGCAAGAATTAGTTTATCGGCATGGATGCACCTATTTGAAATTTTGGATGATATTAGCCTCAGAAATGCCGTGTATCGGTATGATTTGCGCTTGAGATCACCAGAAACACGATGCTGTATTGAAATGTTGTTGCCTACCATTCTTCTCCCAGAAAAAGTTCAGTAGGAAAGTGGCTTTAATTCATGTTAGAGTCTTCGAATTTAATTTTCCAAAAGGCATACTTTTGCCAAGGTATGGACCTAAGAAAATAAAGGAGTATGGACCCCCAAGTAGCTCCCCATAGCCATGCATAGCTCCCCGACCGAACGGTGCTTGCGATTTCCGACACGAATTAGCACAATTCTAACTAATTGTCGACATCGATGCCATCATATTATTGTCTAGACTAAGTATAAATCACCAATATAAAAGGATACGCGACCAATCTTATGTAGCTATCGAGGTATGGGGACATGTAGGGATAAGGGATAAATTTTTATTTTTCTTGCATTGAATACTCGTAATAAGTACAGGCAATCATAGAAATTTCTATAAAGAGAGAGAGAAGTTATTGCTTTCCTTAAATCGGAATTTTAGGCTGCGGAGCGAACACATTGCTTCACGGGCAATCACAATCTTTTGCACTCGATCCATTCCTTTCGTTTTACTTAGTTTGTCGCCTAAGACATCTTTGCCCGTATTGCCATGCTCCTTAAAGCTCACGTGAAACCCATCAACTTGGGTTGTACTCAAAAACTTGTATGTGCCCGGTACCAACCAACTTATCGATGGCGGAGTGCCACTTGCTTTGCGAAAAATCAATATTTTTTTCCCTTAAAAATGATCGCTTATGTTTCCTGTGAAAGTGGACGAATGTTGAATGTTTCTATCGTTCACGAAAATATTTTAGATATAAATTTTATCGGCAAGGAAAATATTTTTCATTGATCGAATTTCTCAAGCGATACAAGCGATCATTTTTCAAAAGATGTTTTTCAAGTCATTCGTTTTTTTTTTCTTTTGTGAAGCACTTGTGTACCAAGCACTATGAATTTTCTTATCTACTATCTATAATCGATTGCGCTTCTCGCCTATGGATCGAAGCACTCTTTAGGTTTTCTCACATCACCTCCTGTGCGATTCATATGCTTTTCATGTACATGCAGCCTTCGTCCACACTTTAGAATTATATTTCTGGATTTGACTTTCTGATATAAATTAATCGGATTCTACTGGATATGCTATATACATCCGGTTTCCTTTTACTTATTAAATTAAACTTTTGGATTAGGCTTTCTAACAGCACACTTAAAATTCTTTCCTCCTTTTCTAACTCCATCAATCTTTTTTTTTTTTTGTATCGAGCCCAACGAAATGTTCAAGGGGGTACAATTGCGAGATTTGTGAATTATACATTCGTTTAGTCTCCAGCGCAACCCTAGCTAGTTCATAAGGTGACCATTGAAGTGCATAATATGTGAAATGTCCATCAATCAAGTAAGGCCTAAAGTTATTCTAAGAGGGAAAAAAACATGAACCTTTTAACTTTATATCTCAGTGGCCAGAATTTTAATTTTTTTTTTCTGTATCAAACATGCAGCCACCTATAAAGTTAGGGAGTTAAGGACTTCAATAAGTATTGCTAATGTTCTTTACTTTAATAAACCAGTTGTTATTATTCCCAAGTAAAGTTTTAAAAATACAAAAAAAAAGTTATTTATCCTGCTCAATTAAAGTTTAGGAAATTTCACAGTTTTTCGATATTGCTCTTCCGCTTTAATTGAGAGCCGAGGCCCAGCACATATCATGTTTTCAAATGTATTTTCTAAAGTTATAATTATCCTCATAAAAAAGAATCTACCATAAACTTTATAAAACCGATATTTCATGTATACGAACGTAATACACATGTCTGAAAAAAAAAATTTAATTAATAACAAGGCTCAGTCTATTTCAAAATAGTGTTCAGGTATATTAAAAAGGTCTGTGATACAGTCAACTATGTGAGATTTTGTGGGACCACTGCCAACTGTTCCAAAAGCTTAAGCTGTTGAATGAAGGCGTGGTTTAATATTTAATTACTCTAATACTCCCCCTCACGCTTAGTCTGGTCTTTTTGCCTAGTATTAAGCGTGAAAATATATCATTGGGGAGGCAAATAGGGGCCTGGAAGGATTTGAACTCATGACCTCCTGCTCTGATACCATGTGAGATTTTGTGGGACCATTGCCAACTGTTCCAAAAGCTTAAGCTGTTGGAAGAAGGCGTGTTTAAAATTCAATTACTCTAACACTCCCCCTCACGCTTAAGCGTGGAAATATATCATTGGGGAGGTAAATAGGGGCCTGGAAGGATTTGAACTCAGGACCTCCTGCTCTGATACCATGTGAGATTTTGTGGGACCACTGCCAACTGTTCCAAAAGCTTAAGCTGTTGAATGAAGGCGTGGTTTAATATTTAATTAATCTAACACTTCCCCTCACGTTTAGTCTGGTCTTTTTGCCTAGTACTGAAGGCGTGGTTTAATATTTAATTAATCTAACACTTCCCCTCACGCTTAGTCTGGTCTTTTTGCCTAATACTAAGCGTGGACATATATCACTGGGGAGGTAAATAGGGGCCTAGAAGGATTTGAACTCAGGACCTCCTGCTCTGATACCATGTGAGATTTTGTGGGACCACTGCCAACTGTTCTAAAAACTTAAGCTGTTGAATGAAGGCGTGGTTTAATATTTAATTAATCTAACAAACTATAGATGCAGATGCTCGATTTGGAACGAGGCATATTTTAGCACGTCATCATTAATTCATATTTTGAAAAGAGTCGTACATAAAAAGAAGGATGTTGCAAGGAGTCATGCTAAAGGGAAGTGAAATTTTCACGTGATCATGTCTTCCGGAAAAATATAATTTGCATTCGTGTTTCGTTAAATAATTTTAACAATCATTTTCAATGAGCTAAATGCAAATGTGGTATTGAAAGGATGTCATATAAAAGAGACCTAACATTACAACCCCGGACCATATACTTTTGTTTTTACACAAAAAATCGACTAATACCTTTTTCAAAGTAAAAAATATAAATCAACACATGAAAGAATAGTTCTTTTTAAAAAAAAAAGTTCTTTGGAAGTGAGATGATTTTGGAAACCCTTATTTATCCTATCAACTTTTTATTATTTCATGAACCCTTCCAAGACCCGTTAAGAGTTTTGGCATGAAATTTTAAACCTGACTGGCTAAACTAATCAGGGTATAGCAACCGCCATAAATTACTTTTTCTCGATAGTAAAAAATTTCACGAGCAACCTTGTCTTTTTTTTCATTACCAAAAATAAGAGCATGTAAATTTGAAAAGGCTCTCCAAGCTCTAATTGGGATTGCCAATAGGCATGCGACCCTACTGATAAAGAGATTGGAGGTGGGGACTCTAGCATTATAAATGCAGGATTTGACTCTCGCACTCACAAAGCAAAAGTCAAAAAAAGAAGTGTTAGAGATAGGACCAGAGTCGATCGTTACGCGGACACGTCATTTCTCAAAACATAGAAAATCTCGACACGTTTGAAATGTAATATATTAAATTTATAATTTTATATATACATGATAAATTATCTTGTATATATAAAAATATCGGTGGTTAATTTCTTCTTCTTCTTCCGTTATGGATTTACGATTAGGTTTTTGTTTGGCCTAGCTGGGCATATTAATTTGAGATGGCTAGATATATGATTTAAGTACGTATATTTTTGACAAATCTATACTTTGACTCCTAATTTATTAAAGATGCTTAAAAATGACCCTCATACTTATTGAAATGGCATGTCAGGATGCTAGACTCGATGTCACTGGCATATCTGAAACGCTGATCATGTGTCAATTGCATGTCAAAAATATTGACACGGAGACCCTTGAAAAGTGTCGGTGCTTCTTAGGATAGGACAGATAAAAAAAAGCTCCAATTGGGATTTAAAAAGTGTTTTTATTCACTAAGTAATATAAAGTAAAACTTTTGACCATATATATATATATATATATATATATATAAAGGAAAACTCGACCCAAAAAAAGATAAAAGGGAAATAAAGGAATTGTTACGATTATCCATATGGACTTTGAGACGAGTAGCGATATTTCGAATGATCAGAAGTCGAAACCCGTTTATGATTCGGCTCGGGTCGGGTAGTCGACCCTGTGCAGTCCCACTCCGCGCCTAGCCCCACTTGACCAAACAGCTCAGCTTTTGGTCAAGTGGGGCTAGGTCTTTCCAGGGTGGACTACCCGACCTCTCTGCCGAATCATAAACGGGTTTCGACTTCTGATCATTCGAAATATCGCTACTCGTCTCAAAGTCCATATGGATAATCGTAACAATTCCTTTATTTCCCTTTTATCTTTTTTTGGGTCGAGTTTTCCTTTTATATATATATATATATATATATATATGGTCAAAGTTTTACTTTATATTACTTAGTGAATAAAAACACTTTTTAAATCCCAATTGGAGCTTTTTTTTATCTGTCCTATCCTAAGAAGCACCGACACTTTTCAAGGGTCTCCGTGTCAATATTTTTGACATGCAATTGACACATGATCAGCGTTTCAGATATGCCAGTGACATCGAGTCTAGCTCCTGACATGCCATTTCAATAAGTATGAGGGTCATTTTTAAGCATCTTTAATAAATTAGGAGTCAAGTATAGATTTGTCAAAATATACGTACTTAAATCATATATCTAGCCATCTCAAATTAATATGCCCAGCTAGGCCAAACAAAAACTAATCGTAAATCCATAACGGAAGAAGAAGAAAATTAACCACCGATATTTTTATATATACAAGATAATTTATCATGTATATATAAAATTATAAATTTAATATATTACTTTTCAAACGTGTCGAGATTTTCTATGTTTTGAGAAATGACGTGTCCGCGTAACGATCGACTCTGGTCCTATCTCTAACACTTTTTTTTTGACTTTTGCTTTGTGAGTGCGAGAGTCAAATCCTGCATTTATAATGCTAGAGTCCCCACCTCCAATCTCTTTATCAGTAGGGTCGCATGCCTATTGGCAATCCCATTAGAGCTTGGAGAGCCTTTTCAAATTTACATGCTCTTATTTTTGGTAATGAAAAAAAGACAAGGTTGCTCGTGAAATTTTTTACTATCGAGAAAAAGTAATTTATGGCGGTTGCTATACCCTGATTAGTTTAGCCAGTCAGGTTTAAAATTTCATGCCAAAACTCTTAACGGGTCTTGGAAGGGTTCATGAAATAATAAAAAGTTGATAGGATAAATAAGGGTTTCCAAAATCATCTCACTTCCAAAGAACTTTTTTTTTTTTAAAAGAACTATTCTTTCATGTGTTGATTTATATTTTTTACTTTGAAAAAGGTATTAGTCGATTTTTTGTGTAAAAACAAAAGTATATGGTCCGGGGTTGTAATGTTAGGTCTCTTTTATATGACATCCTTTCAATACCACATTTTGCATTTAGCTCATTGAAAATGATTGTTACAATTATTTAACGAAACACGAATGCAAATTATATTTTTCCGGAAGACATGATCACGTGAAAATTTCACTTCCCTTTAGCATGACTCCTTGCCACATCCTTCTTTTTATGTACGACTCTTTTCAAAATATGAATTAATGATGACGTGCTAAATATGCCTCGTTCCAAATCGAGCATCTGCATCTATAGTTTGTTAGATTAATTAAATATTAAACCACGCCTTCATTCAACAGCTTAAGTTTTTAGAACAGTTTGGCAGTGGTCCCACAAAATCTCACATGGTATCAGAGCAGGAGGTCCTGAGTTCAAATCCTTCTAGGCCCCTATTTACCTCCCCAGTGATATATGTCCCCGCTTAGTATTAGGCAAAAAGACCAACTAAGCGTGAGGGGAAGTGTTAGATTATTAAATATTAAACCACGCCTTCAGTACTAGGCAAAAAGACCAGACTAAACGGGAGGGGAAGTGTTAGATTAATTAAATATTAACCACGCCTTCATTCAACAGCTTAAGCTTTTGGAACAGTTGGCAGTGGTCCCACAAAATCTCACATGGTATCAGAGCAGGAGGTCCTGAGTTCAAATCCTTCCAGGCCCCTATTTACCTCCCCAATGATATATTTCCACGCTTAAGCGTGAGGGGGAGTGTTAGAGTAATTGAATTTTAAACCACGCCTTCTTCCAACAGCTTAAGCTTTTGGAACAGTTGGCAATGGTCCCACAAAATCTCACATGGTATCAGAGCATGAGGTCATGAGTTCAAATCCTTCCAGGCCCCTATTTGCCTCCCCAATGATATATTTTCACGCTTAATACTAGGCAAAAAGACCACTAGCGTGAGGGGAGTATTAGAGTAATTAAATATTAACCACGCCTTCATTCAACAGCTTAAGCTTTTGGAACAGTTGGCAGTGGTCCCACAAAATCTCACATAGTTGACTGTATCACAGACCTTTTTAATATACCTGAACACTATTTTGGAAATAGACTGAGCCTTGTTATTAATTAATTTTTTTTTTCAGACATGTGTATTACGTTCGTATACATGAAATATCGGGTTTTATAAAGTTTATGGTAGATTCTTTTTATGAGGATAATTATAACTTTAGAAAATACATTTGAAAACATGATATGTGCTGGCCTCGGCTCTCAATTAAAGCGGAAGAGCAATATCGAAAACTGTGAAATTTCCTAAACTTTAATTGAGCAGGATAAATAACTTTTTTTTTTGTATTTTTAAAACTTTACTTGGGAATAATAACAACTGGTTTATTAAAGTAAAGAACATTAGCAATACTTATTGAAGTCCTTAACTCCCTAACTTTATAGGTGGCTGCATGTTTGATACAGAAAAAAAAATTAAAATTCTGGCCACTGAGATATAAAGTTAAAAGGTTCATGTTTTTTTCCCTCTTAGAATAACTTTAGGCCTTACTTGATTGATGGACATTTCACATATTATGCACTTCAATGGTCACCTTATGAACTAGCTAGGGTTGCGCTGGAGACTAAACGAATGTATAATTCACAAATCTCGCAATTGTACCCCCTTGAACATTCGTTGGGCTCGATACAAAAAAAAAAAAAGATTGATGGAGTTAGAAAAGGAGGAAAGAATTTTAAGTGTGCTGTTAGAAAGCCTAATCCAAAAGTTTAATTTAATAAGTAAAAGGAAACCGGATGTATATAGCATATCCAGTAGAATCCGATTAATTTATATCAGAAAGTCAAATCCAGAAATATAATTCTAAAGTGTGGACGAAGGCTGCATGTACATGAAAAGCATATGAATCGCACAGGAGGTGATGTGAGAAAACCTAAAGAGTGCTTCGATCCATAGGCGAGAAGCGCAATCGATTATAGATAGTAGATAAGAAAATTCATAGTGCTTGGTACACAAGTGCTTCACAAAGAAAAAAAAACGATGACTTGAAAAACATCTTTTGAAAAATGATCGCTTGTATCGCTTGAGAAATTCGATCAATGAAAAATATTTCCTTGCCGATAAAAATTTATATCTAAAATATTTTCGTGAACGATAGAAACATTCAACATTCGTCCACTTTCACAGGAAACATAAGCGATCATTTTTAAGGGAAAAAATATTGATTTTTCGCAAAGCAAGTGGCACTCCGCCATCGATAAGTTGGTTGGTACCGGGCACATACAAGTTTTTGAGTACACCCAAGTTGATGGGTTTTCACGTGAGCTTTAAGGAGCATGGCAATACGGGCAAAGATGTCTTAGGCGACAAACTAAGTAAAACGAAGAATGGATCGAGTGCAAAAGATTGTGATTGCCCGTGAAGCAATGTGTTCGCTCCGCAGCCTAAAATTCCGATTTAAGGAAGCAATAACTTCTCTCTCTCTTTATAGAAATTTCTATGATTGCCTGTACTTATTACGAGTATTCAATGCAAGAAAAATAAAAATTTATCCCTTATCCCTACATGTCCCCATACCTCGATAGCTACATAAGATTGGTCGCGTATCCTTTTATATTGGTGATTTATACTTAGTCTAGACAATAATATGATGGCATCGATGTCGACAATTAGTTAGAATTGTGCTAATTCGTGTCGGAAATCGCAAGCACCGTTCGTCGGGGAGCTATGCATGGCTATGGGGAGCTACTTGGGGGTCCATACTCCTTTATTTTCTTAGGTCCATACCTTGGCAAAAGTATGCCTTTTGGAAATTAAATTCGAAGACTCTAACATGAATTAAGCCACTTTCCTACTGAACTTTTTCTGGGAGAAGAATGGTAGGCAACAACATTTCAATACAGCATCGTGTTTCTGGTGATCTCAAGCGCAAATCATACCGATACACGGCATTTCTGAGGCTAATATCATCCAAAATTTCAAATAGTGCATCCATGCCGATAAACTAATTCTTGCGTCACAAATTGATACACGTGCCGCATTTATTAGTTTTCGTGTCACTGAAATTTCAAAGTGATGCGTTTATGCCGCATCGATTCAAAATTAATTCATACCGCCCAAAAAGAAATCCCAAATCACGGAAATCTTATATTGGGAATTTCTATTCTACTAATGTGTCCTAAGAGCTCCCTCAATAATCTGCTAAAATCTCTACTTTTTTGTGGCGCAAAAATTAGCTTGGGTAATGCAGCATGAGTGTACCGGTTTAGGATTTTTTTGTGACAAAAAAATTAGTTTGATTGAGTTTTTTTTTTTTGGGTCACCAGATTATTTTAGTTTAATATGGCACAAATATACATTTTGAGATTTTTTATCATATTAACCCAAATTATTACTAGTAAAGTTTATAATTCTATCTATGCATTGATATATATGATATCTGATAAGCTCACATATTAGTTATATAATACTATGATATATAAATAGTAAATTATGTCTTCATTTATCAGCTTAAACTTTTATAGCAATGGTCTCACTACATTTTTCATATGAGACTGCTAATTCACGAAAAAGAATTTAAGACTTCGACATTGTCCGCTTTTGTACTAAACTTTTTTTTGTGGGAGAGGAATGGTAGGCTATGGAATTGCAATACAGTTTTTTTTTTTTTGTATATATATATGTATATATAAATTAGTAATTGGAATAAAAGCAAAAGATTATAATTGAGAAATCCCTTGATGAGACCGTCGGATTGAAAAGGAGTACATCTGGCCTGCTTTTGTATATGACTTAGGAAAAAATACAAGTTGTTACGACTTAAGGATCTGTCCTTTCTCTCTTCAAACATGTTTTTGCTTGTCCCAGAAGTAATACTCCAGGAAAGCGAAAAGGGGTTGGTGAGATAAAGAAGGTATGAAGAATTACTCGATGAAATTGCTTGTGTTGTTCATTTCATTCTCGTCACATCTAATTTGACATTTGATGGTGCACGAGGTATGCGAAATACAAGTTCATGAACGCTAGTGCCCTAACTTTTTGAATTTGGCTAAATGCGAAGTCTCCGTTTGATTGATCGACATGGAAATTGCTGATATAGCACGCACGTCGTTAGGTAGCCACTAGATGTCTAGATTGATTGACACGGAAAACCATGTTATAGACCATCACTGGAGAAGGCTCGGCCATTGCCTCTTCCACCATTGCCACTGCTTGGCCTCACCGCCGCCAGCCGCCACGGATCGTACCTCGCACAGTCGCCAATGATGATAGGGTCGCTACCATCGGTGACTGCTTTGCCTTTGTTGATAGGATCGCCGGCGGCATTTGTAATTACGAAAAGCATGTGAACATCCCGACTATAAACTGGCAACAATGATATAACCACGCATCTCCCAAATTGACAACTGATGAATGACAGAATCAACTACACAATGTCTGGTTCTATTAAATTAATTGATTAGCACTAAATCTAATCTAAATCTGGCCACTTGTCCATTCATGCTACCAACTTGTTTTAATTTTGTTTAAGCACTCATATTTTGATTTTAGAAGCACTGGGACCATTCCAATTCACCAAAAGAATTTGCAATCATTAAATCAGATGCTTAGGATGAATGCGGGTCTCCAAACGCAATGCTACTGCATATATAGACTGGAGATTGAAAATTTGTGCAATCATGCAAACCTGAAAATTAGGCGTATGACGGCCGATAATTTTTGAATTTTTGCTCTTTGTTCAACGTCGTCTCTTCACTTATTATTATTTTCATTTATTCTTTCCTTCCCTGAACTTTGAAAGTGATTAATAACGGTCCTTATGTTAAAACTATTAGAGGATTTTCTGACATTTGGTGGAATGTTCCCCTTAGGTTTTTTACTGTCATTAATTTTGTTCAATTTCGTCTCACGTTTTGCTTAATTATTCAGTTCAATCCATGAACAGGCTTTATTTTTGCCATGTCAAGATCTAATCCCAATTTGAAGATTTATTAAACCCAAACATAACAACGCCCATTAAATGGATTACGTAATACAAAAACGATTCATAAATTCTTACTTACACAAAGAACATTTTAAATTACTCTACTAAGTGTGTCTAAGCATGCAAATTTGGTTGCCGAATTCATATCCCCGACTCATTATTATTCATGGTGATTTATCTTTTCTACAGACACGCTAGCGCATGCCGTGCGTATGTCTTGTCGAGGGATCGTACCGAAAAGTTACTAGTCCTGAGCAGGCGATGCCAAGCTTATCTTCTCTAATAATAGTTTAAGGATGAGATCGCAACGACTAATAAAAATTCAAGAAGGACCAAATGGGAATTTTTTTATTTGACAAGTCAGTGAATAATGACCAAAAGTCGAAGAATTATTGGCATCAAAATTATATTTTTAGAAGACTAACCCAAAAAGTTTGGACCTCTAATGTAGCGCCTACACCTAATGCCAGAACTACATTGATTATTATATTGAAAGTCCAATGTATGTGCAAGCCCTTAGTTTTTTTTTTTTTTTTTTTGTGGTCCTTGTTTTGGTTAAGCACTATTAATAACTTGATGAGCTTTCTTCAGAACGTTAAAAGCTGCAAGCATCACGCGACATGTGATCTGAAGCAGAGGTGGATCTGAACAGCTCGTATTATTTCCTCGTTTCGAAAAGAGCGCAGCGAGGAGGAAACGCACCCGCACGTTGGGGGCTGTGTTTTCGTGTTACGCACACCCGGACCCGGATGCTTTCTCAGAGACAAATGGCGGAAAGAGTTGCAGCGCCGTGATGTCCGTACGATCCCGGAGAACCGCCGGCCCCCTTATCGAGGAAGACGACTCCGTAGGTTTGGATGATCGGGCGTTGAGATCGGTACCGGTCAGCTTCTGACTTCGGGTTGCGCCGGAAGTTTGTCTGGGCAGGGCTTCCACGGCGAGGTCACCTCGGCAATTGCTATAGATAGGAGGTGGCTAGGGTATTTGTGCTAGGATCGCGTTGGTCGAAAGTAAGTTGGACTCTGTTCGACGGGAGTCTACGTTAAAGTGAAATTGTCCAACGATCTTAAATTTATTGTACTTATGCTAATTCGATCATAATTTTTTTTTTTAAATTTTGCCAACTTAATCTTATCCACTCACGTGAGATTTCAATGTAACTTTTCTTGACCATTTTAGCCGAAAGTCATTGACGTTACGCATGCCACATAGACTGCTGATGATGATTGGACTGCCACGTCTAACTAAGTGATATTTTCATTCGAGCCCTTTTGTCTTTCAAGTTTGTTCATGCGGACCTATAAAGATCTATCTTTCGTTCTTTCGGAACCCCGTCCATGAAGAGCGTTGCGAAAATCCTCGCAAGTGCGCCACCCGAGCAAGGTCCGGGTTTCTCCTTCTCTCAATTTCGATTCACTAGCAATCCATGCTCCGGCTCCATTGCGATTGACTTTCGATGATAGTTCATCCTTTTATTTAGTTCATGTGTATGCGTCGTCTTTTTATTTTGTGTAACATGATTCATAAACTTTGGTAAAACCTATATATCATCTGTGAATTTTTAATTTCTTCAATACGGTCCCTAAAACTATTATTAAATGTTCGAATTAGTCCACGGTAATATAAAAAATGATGCAAAGTTCATGAACTAAGTTGGGGATGATATTGCACTTGACCCAAAATAAAAAGATCGCATTGCACAAATTAAAATTTGCATCCTTAGAGTTAACATGGTTATCTTTGGACATAAATCAAAAGGTCCTATCCCGGGACATTATAAAAAGGGCATTGTCCTAATTTGTTTATATTTATATTCATTTGTTTATTTATTAGTTTTTTGTTGGCTAATTTTCATTATTGCGAATTCTGAGTGGCCATGTAAAATTACATATTTTGGAATAAAAATAGAAAATGATTGCATGGAACATCAATTTTTTTTTTCCCCGAAAGGAGAGAAACAATATCGATAACGAACGTCACGCAAATTTAGCATGATCACATTTCCAAGCTCGAAATCTTTGATTCGCAAGAGTAAACGGGCTCCCACACTTCACTCGATTCCTAATCGGCCTAGAATAAACAAGCGGCGGCATTGATAAACTAATCGAGAGAATTTTATGTGAAGTGTGAGCATTGTCGCATTAGAGGACATCAGCGTATGTCTGGCGATCCGCTAATCGTTTTGAATCCATTGAGGGGAGGGTCGCGATAGGATTGACCTGCTGTAAATGAGTAGCGATCGACTCGTGAAAACCTGTTCCATCGTTCTTGGTCAACCCATGAGATTAATGAAATTCGATTTTTTTGTTTCCACAAACTTTATTTATTTATTTATTTTAATTTTTGAAAAAAAGCCCTCTATACTTAATCAAATATTTACCTGCAAATCGTTGCTGTTCACTTCACGCCTTCCTCCCACTGGACCAAACAGCTCACTCTCTCTCCTCTCTCTCTCTTCTCTACCAGATGAAGAAGACGTCGCCATGTACAGACTAGACATAGCCACAACGGGATCTTCCTCATCCTCCTCTCTCTTTCACCTGAGCTCGTTCCCCTTTGTCTCTGTCTATCTCTCTCCTCTTCTTCATCACCTGTAAGCTCTCTTCTCTCTCTCTCTCTCGCTCTCTCTCGCCCTGTAGGTTTCATTGGTTGTGTCGTAGATCTACTGCAAGGAGGAGCCCGACCCATGTCGTAGTTCCTTCGGATGAGCGTCGTATTACTTCACAACCTTTCGAAAGCCTGTCGATTCGTGTCGAAAAATGTCGTCTTCGAGGTCAGATCCGAGTTCCTCCCGCTACACCCCGAGCCCGTCCTGGTCGACCACTTCGACCGTCTCCCTGACCCCCTCCTCCTCCTCATCTTCAACAGATCGCCGACATCAAGGCCCTCGGCCGCTGCGGCGTTGTCTCTCGCCGCTTCCATCATTTGGTCCCCAAGTCGACACCGTCCTCGTCCGCGTCGATTGCGTCATCTCCGACGACGAGTCCTCCTCCCCTGTTCTCTCCGACAAAGGCGCGCAACCCGCTCGCGAGCTTCTTCCACGTGGTTCTGGTCAGCATAGTGAAGCCTCTTCAGGTTCTTGGCTTGTTTTCCGGAGCGAAGAGGGCCCAGTTGGGTCCTTCTTCTTCGTCTTCGCTCGCCGTCGGAGAAATGGACAAGGTGGTGTCACTCACCACTCTCCTACTCAGGTTTTGAAGAATTTCAGTGAGATTCGGTCCTTCGCATTGAATTGCCGAGTGGGGAGTTGGGGATTGATGGTGGAATTTTTGTTGAAGTGGAGGGCGGATTTTGGGTCTACGCTTGACAATTGTGTGATTTTGGGTGCTTCTTCCGTCATCCGCCTGGGCCATTCAAGAATTTCGTGGGTTTTGAGAATGGAATAGACGCGGGTTGCGCCAACGAAGATAATGGAAGTATTCCCGAGTCCTTCTACACAAATTGGGGCCTCAAATTGAGGGTTGTTTGGACCATAAGCTCTTTGATTGCTGCATCTGCAAGGCACTACTTATTGCAGCCCATAATTGCAGAGCACAAGACTCTTGATAGCTTGGTTTTGACGGATGCCGATGGACAAGGAGTGTTGTGCATGAACAGAGAGCAGCTTGAGGAGCTGAGGGTGAAACCCTTGTCAGCATCTTCAGCTTCGAAGAGGACATTGGTTCCTGCTCTCAATATGAGGCTCTGGTATGCGTCTCACCTGGAATTGCCCGATGGGGTTGTACTGAACGGGGCTACTTTGGTTGCCATTAGACCTAGTGAGCAGTCTGGGTTGAATAAGGACATGGCTGATGGGCCTTGGATTTCGACTGCATTTGAGGAGCCTTATGGAACTGCGGCTAGGATGCTGGTCAAAAGGAGGACCTACTGCTTGGAGATGAACTCATTTTGATATCCCCCTTGAAGGTCAGGTACATCTCTGATAGTTTGTTTGCTTCGTACTTTCTGTTTGGTGCGAAGATGCATTATCGCTTTACATACTGTTGCTGATTCCTATAGTCTGCTCGTGCCTTGACTAGCTTGTACATTAATCATTGAAATGATTGCTTGATTAGTTTGTTGATTATTATTGTATGCATTGCTAGGTACATCTTCAATGGTTTTGTTTGCTTCATATTTTCAGCTTCGTTCAATTTGATTAGTCTTGCTTTACGTACTGTTTTTAGATTGGTATAGGCTTGGCTAGTTTGTTCAGATGGAAGGACTGTTGCCTCATATTTTGTGGGCTTGGTATTCTTTTGGGTGTGGATCGAGTCTTGGCTCCTCCCAAAGGGCCATCCCTAGCAAACTGATCCTCTGTATGTCTTGATTTTAGATTTGATGGTGAGTCTCTAAGTACTTTCTTTGATGGCTCTTTTTAAAATAGTGCTTTTCAAGGATTTCCCTAGATACTATGTTTTGAAAAAATAATTGAGGTAGAAGATGTCTTGATTGTAGAAAACAGAAGATGCAGAAACTACTAAAGCAAGCTTTGTCTGCTTTCGAGGATCAAATTGGACTGCCATAGGTTCCACCTTTCCTTTGCTATGAAATATTACCAATCATTGAATTAGGATTGCAACAGCCTTTGGAAACAAAATTAAAGCACCCTTTTAAGTATTGATTTCAAGCTCTAAGCAAATGATATATCAGTCTAATGGCGTGTATCTCTTGTATGGTTAAAGAGCTGGTCAATCTCTTTGGGAGTGAAAAATAAAGTTCTCTGGAGACATCATTCAGTGACTAGTTGGAGAAGTGACTTTTACATGTGAAGGTGGGGCGAGTTTAAAGATGTAAGAAACATTCTTGCGCAAATTTTATAGGTTCATCATGTTAGCTGCTGCTGCTGCTGCTGCTCCTTCTTCTTCTTCTTCTTTTTTTTTTTCCCCGTTGGGTTGAAGGGTGTGTCAACCTGTACTTGTTTCCATTTCAACCATTCTGTGCATGCTTTGCTGGAGTTACTGTACCTTATTGAAGAAGTTATCGCCTCAGGAAGCTCTACCAGACTGCTTAGTGTTTTTGGGACCAGTAGATTCTCTAATACTAGAACTTTGTTTGTTGTCATGATTTCTTTTCTGTTTTGGAGAGGAGACAGAGATTATTCTAAGACATGCACTGTGATTTGATTGCATGATCTTCTACCCTTCTTCATAGTTTCATCACCTGCCTTTTAGGTTGGACGGTATCACACTATCCTATAAATGGAAAAGGAAATAACACTGTTAACATGGAGGTATGCCTATTATTTTCAGGGTAAGCTGATTGCTAAAGGAAAAACAAGTTTGAACCTTGCTTAGTCAAGGTGAGACCACGATTTTGTCGGTGATAGGAGCAGCCAAATGCAGCTTCAAGCGAGCCAAGTGCGTTGTCTAGGCGAAGTACTTTTTTTGGGGGGGGGCCTGGCAAGTCTCTTGTTTCTGTTCTAAGCTCTGATATTTGAGATTCATCTGCTGGTCGATTTCCTAATGCTTATGCTTGCAACGAGCACAACAACTATAAAATTGATGTTAGGTTCCTGAGTTTGTAGTCTTCTCAACTTGTAATCTCATACTATGTGAATTGTAGTGAAGAACATATACTCTAGAAATCCAACAACCAATGTACTCCTCTGTTGGGCTTTGAAATCCTGATGCTTGTGCCAGCACTGTCGGCTGAGTTGAATTATAATAAGGATTTTGAAGGTGGAATTCTGAGCTTATGAAGAGTCATGATAAAAATGACAAGTTCTTTGTTGTGATGATATCGTAGCATTGTTAAATGGGAGTTTAGGCCCCAGTTATCTGGACAGGGGTGTATGATATCATAATGGTCGAGCAGACATAGCGATCTGTATTGCTCACATTGGCTTTTCTTCTCCCTTTATTTTCCCTCTCTTGCAATATTATTTCACGTGTGACTCATTGATAACTGATCTTGTATACCCAATGGGTGAAGTGGTTGCTTCTTTTTCACATATCCTAATGATGCGTTGGGATCTCTCAGATGATTCAGGGTGTGCCTCTTCTATTGTTTTCCGTTGTCCTAATTGTTATAGTGTTCATGCTGAAGCAGACTCCTAGATCAGAGAGCGATACTGCATGTTGTGTTCGAGCATTGTTTCAAGATGGTTCCCTCGTCGCTAGGTTGCATTTGCTGTAACACTGGCAGTTGAGATTGCCCTGAAAGTAATGAAGTGCATGCTAAAGAAATGATTTTTGCTGCTTCGGGTCAGAAAACATTTGTTGGATTCATTGAATAATATCCTGAGAACGAGTTGTATTGTCTAAGTGGGTCCACGAGAGCCACCTTCAGATTCCCGCCGGTTATTATGTTGATTTTTGAAGTTGGAAGCCTCGCTTACTGATGTTCGGAAAAGATGCTGTCTTGAGAAGAGTGCAAGAGCAAGACCTTAAAAGGTGCACTGCTTTTTGAATTTCTGTTCTGTCACTCGAACCACTTTCAGAGCTGTTTCAAAGAGTTGGTTTTGAATGATAGGCGAAGTGGGTATTGAGTCTTCTAGTTCCATGTCGTTGTAGATCTCTGCTATTATATTTTTCGTTTTCTCTTGAGTAGAGAGAGAGAGAGAGAGGGGTCTATTCTCTGTGGCCTTTCAATTATTGGACTGATGTAGATTACTGAGCTGTCTGTGATCCTTCCTTGTTAATATACACACAGGTTCTTGGCTTGCATTGCCTCGTACTTTGATCCATGTGAACAAAAGCTTGAGCTTTTTGGATCGCGAGCTGTGTAATATTCGAACACGTCGGCTTCTACTACGCGGTGTACCTTTTCTACAATGTCGTCCTCCTTATTGAGCATCTGCATCTTGTTTCTATCATCTGCATATTGTTTCTACTATACTAACCGACACAGATGGATCACCAAAGTCCCCTGCATTATTGATGCTGTCACCAACTTTTGAAATCCGGTTCTCTCCTTATCTTGGGAAAGCGGCAGTGACAACATCACGAAAGAGGTGGGGGGGTTATGTTAGAATCAAAAGTGGTTGAAAGGGAGGGGGGGGGACAACATTGTCGATTTGCCCTCCTTTTGAGCTCCAGGACAGGCCTGTCCCAAGGATAATTTCAGCTCGCGGGGCTGCTGCAGAATACAGCCAGAATCGGAAATGCGCATCGATCGCTTCACAAAATCACACGTGCAACACTTCACCTATGACAGAAGGGTCGTTTGTCCGTGGGCTGCTTCTCGTCATTATGTTGCTCTACCCCGTTTGCTTAAATTTAACCTTTGTGCCCCATTGTGTTTAATCTAGCTAAAGCTTGGACACATTAGGTACGCGAACAGTTGTCCAAATCGAATTTATGCCATAATTTTGGAAATTCCTTTTGAATGCACGAGTAGAGGCCTCGATTATTTGAGGAGCATTACAAGCACTTTCGATTCGGTTTTTTTTGATCACGAATGTGCGATGATTTTTTTTTTTCCCTCTATCTATCTTTTCCGATTTTCTTCTTTTACGAAAGAACACTTCTCATTTTTTCCGAATGTGCGAATGTCCATTGTAACGTTTTTGCAACTAGAGTATCCATTCTAACGTTTTCATTTTCATTTTCTTGTGGGTCTCACTGCTTTTGACCTAGTAAAAAATAAATGCTAATATTGACCTTGTCACTCTCCTCGATGTCGGCGAGGCGGACCTCCAACTAGATTGACTACCACTACAAGATCGCGTTTGCGGGGCCATCTTCTTCATCGGGCCTCTCCCTATTAGCTTTCCCCCAACTATGCCTCCTTCCTGTTGGGCCACTACATCGGTGTCGGTATCGGCTACGCCGTCATGATCACCATCTACATCACCGGTCTTTCTCGCCTTCTCCCACGGCTTCCTCGCCTTCTTCCTAAGGTACTCACTCATTTTCTTTTCTTTTCTTTTTTCCCTAATTTAGTAGCATCTTTTTCATTTTTTTGGTCATAATTTTTGTCTTCTTCATTTGAGCGTGTGTTTCTTCTTGTTAAGGAAAAAATAAAGTTTGAAAGGTGATTGCTTTTTTTTATAAGCCGTATTAGATTTCTCATTCATAATTTTGTAGACGATGGTCATGCAGGTATTAAGACACGCCGACGGCCGGACGGACGACACGCGGCCCAACATAAAGGAGTCATAGTAGGGGGCGAGGCCCATAAGAGGGGCCCGGTGAATAAGATGGCCCCTGCCAACACCATTCTTCAGTGACAAACCGATCCAATCGGAGTTCCCCTCGTCCATCCTCGCCGCCAGAGGACCGAGAACACGCTAAGACTAGCCCCGCTGGAACTTAACCTGCACGTCCGTGTTATCTTCCAGCGTCTTTCTTTATGTATATCCCCGCCCTACTCATCACTCTTATGTGTGCCCAAAATTTTTAAAAATATTTTCTTATTTATTATTGAAACTGTTCACGAGTAAATAGTAACAATATACAAGAAATTAAAAAAAAATTAAAACTAAAGAACTACTATTTTGGGCCCCATTGTATTCCCTTTTTTTTTTTTGAATTTATTTTCCTAGTTTTGTTTATGATTATAAGTAAGGAGAAAAATTAAGTGCAAAATGAATTTTAAGTGCAATTTAAATTGCTAAACAGTTAAAAGAGAGAAATAGAATGGTTGATGATGTTATCCCTGAAAATAAGTGTTTCTGTTTATCTTTTGTCGTTCCTTTTTTTTTGTTTTTATAATGCAGTCCTTTGATGATGTTATCCCTTTTCAAAAAAAGTAGATGATTTTTCCTGCCTTGTTCTTTTTTTTTCCACAGTTCAGTCCTTTTATCCAATTGTGAATCTTGAAAGTTTTTTCCTCTCGGCTAAGTTTCTATGCAATATTTTTAGGTATATTCTGATCTTGGTGTGGTACCTGACTGTCCAAATAGGGGCGAAATGACATAATTCAAACACAATCAAGCAAACCAACAAATCAAAGGTAGTAATAAAATGTAGGGTTAAGATCACGAAAAATCTCAAACTGATACAAAGAGAGGTTCCGTGACAAATTTAATCCTAACCTAAGTTTTTTGACCATCAAAACCCTAAACCGGTATAACCTCTGATAATTTGCCATAACAACTGGTACATTTATGATGAATTTACCATTAATTAATTTTGTTAAATTTTATTATCAAACTGCTGAGTTGGATGACACGTGGCAGTCGCCGAATGTCATATTTAGAGTTTTTTACCTTCTATTTGTCACATGTGTATATTTTTGAGTTTTCATGGCATTAATTCAATTTAACGTAAACTAATGAAAAGTAAATGTTGTCACCTGTGCAGGCAGTTTAAAGATTTTTTGTGGTCAACATAATTATTTGGGATAAATTTGTCATAGAGTGAATCAGTTTGGGGTTTTTTTGTGGTCCCAACACAATAATTTGAAATCAATTTGTCATAAAGATGTACCGATTTGGGGTTCTTTTGTGATATTAATCCTAAAAGGTAGTAAGCAACAAAGCGCGGAAAATAACTCGTGTGACATCGGGTAAAGTATATTACCTGCAACGCCTCGTTACGAACCTTGAAGTAGGACAAAGCATATACACCGCCTAATTATGAAGCCCCGGACATGAAACCCTGTGAGCTAAGTCCCTAAAACTGATATTAAGTGCTAAGATGAGCTATTTCCTAAAGTAGATCTACCTTAAACACTACGATTTTGTTAAAATATTTTTATTATTACTCTGATTTTGTTTTTATTATTTCCGTATTTATTATATTATTTTTTTTAAATCTCGAGAACGACTCTCTCTAACGAACCAACTTTCCCTAAGAAACCACGGAAAAGATAACATCCTAAGCTATAGGACATTCGATTAAGCCTATTATTGAAGCTCATTCTTATTAATAGTTTCTTTGTGCTTTTGTTTAGTAACTTATCCCTAATCACACGAATCTTCTCTTCCTTTTTTTTTTTTGGTCTAGCTTTATTACTGATGAAAATGGTGCATCTATTGCCAATGGTCATTTTTCATTATTTATTTATGTATAGGAGACGCAAAAAAGGAAAAAAGAAAAAAAAAAAGAATACTTATTTTTAGATAACATCATAAACTTTTTTTTTTTTTTTTTTAAGCCAAAAAATTCAGTTTCCAATAAAGTCCATCGTACTTATTATTTCCTGTCATTCTTATATTATAAAACCACATAAATTAGCACAAATAAATTCATAGAAAAAAGGGAGGATAATAGGGCACGAAGTATTTTTTTTTAAATTTCATTTTTCAATTGCTTGCATATGTTTACGAGTTATGTTCCAACATTGTGATGATCAATAAGATTTTTTTTTTTTTTTGAATTTGGCAGACATAGAAGTGATAAGCGAGGCAATGGTATACATAAAGACAAGAGGATAACCGACAGGCAACTAAGTCCTGACATGATGCTTAATAGTTCTTGCTCTTCGGATCGTGATGACGGAGCGGCTGATCCAATCCAAGTCCACCCCCATCAGACCTGAGAACGATAAGATGTTGAAGATCTCTATCAGGACTTAACCTACATGTCGGTTACCGTCATACCCCTTTTACTTATGCCGTAGACTTGCTCTTCACCCCTATTTTGCCCAAACTCAAAATTAAAAAAAAAAAAGGAAAGAAGATGATCTTATTTATCATCACAATATTTTGAAGTAAGTCATAATCATATTCCATTATTTGAAAAAATAAACTAAAAAATATTTTGTGCCCTATTATTCTCTCCCTTTTCTTTGAATTTATTTTCCTTAATTTGTGTGGTTATAAGATAAGAATGATGAGAAATAATAAACACACGATGGACTTTATCCAAAATTAACTTGTTTAGCTAAAAAAAAAGAAAAAAAGTTGATGATGTTTAATAAGAAAATTCCTTTTTTTTTTTTTTTCCTTTTTTTTTCATTTCCTATACATTAAAAACAACCGTTGGCGCGTGATGTGTCATTTTTCATAGTAATAAAGCTAGAAAAGAAGTAGCAATGATTAAGATACAACCTAATTATTTTATTTTTACAATATAAGATTGATTCATTTATACGGAATTTTTTTTTTTGCATGATATATGATTTTAAATTCCGCACTTGGTTAGCTAGTTATATAAACTAGTGCCCTTTTAATATCTTATCTTTTGACCTATTTTTTTTTCTTACTTGATTGATTACGATAGTATGATCAATGTGCGACCTGACTACCCAACTGACGAAATAACTTAATCGAATCACAATCATGTGAAACAACATAAGTATTATTGAAACCAACCAACTCAAAGTGGTGATAAAAGATAAGTCTAAATAGTGCGTAAATAACCTGATGCAAAAATGGTCGAGTAAAGTATATTACACGGCCGTGCGTCATGAACATGCCGTGAGCTTGAATCCCATCAATAGTCAGAGAACTATGGTGAGGCATCCTTAGTCAGAGAACACGAATTAGCGGAAATCAAAACGGAGTTCACGTTGAAACTATCATAGGCGGATGTCAGCTGAGCTCTGACCTGTACGATTTCAAGCTAGCATGAAATAGATTCTCGCCTCTGTTTCATTCTCACACATCCTAAAACGGAGACGCACGAGTTCCATCCCGCGGAATGTGATTTACCTGCAGCAACGACCCATCCCCTCCTGAGCGAACCATCACGGAGGCGACCTAGAAGGCCTTGAATCTATGGAGGAGTCAATTCGCGGGCACCGTTCTAACTCTTCAACAACGTCGCTCCGCAAAAACAGGGGACGAGGCAGGAATCCTCTGCCGAATCAAAATAAACCAGTGAGCAGCTTTCTGGGGAATCTCGGCAACACCAAAACCGATGCTCTATTTCTATTTTCCCTTTAAGCATCATGGTGGCCAGAGACTTGGGTGAGGCGATCGGAGGTGTAAACGGAAAGTGTTGTGTGTCGGCGAATGTGAGAGAGAACCGGTATCTGAATCGTATCCACCAAATGCTCCAAAATCTCCTTATAGGAGAAGGCCCGTCAGTTATCCAAAGCGCC
>JAGVVM010009055.1:0-11425 GCA_019149425.1 Psidium friedrichsthalianum
TCTCCTCCTTTCGCCAACCAATCAACAAATCAATGACTGACCAATTGACAAATCAATGACCGGCCAAAGGGAAGGGCCGACGAGGCCTACCTCATGCCATCCATCACCTATGGCCCATCATTGGATGGAGGAACAAAGATGACAAAAAATTAACGAAGTAAAAAATAAATAAAAACTAAAAATAAATAAATTTTAAAAAATATATTAAAATATAATTAAAAATTATCACGTCAACGCCAACCAATCAAAGTTGACCGAATGAATTGAATTAACACAAATAAAAAATATTTAAAACTCATTTAGCAAAAAGAAAAAAGATAATTAAGACTAAATTAACATAATCGCAATAGATTTAAAACTTTTTGATAATTTTCTCCACAAACTTCAGTAAGTGTGGGGATGGATTCCGGGACATTTGCTGGATTTTGAAACCCAGTATCCGCCAAGAAAAAGGAAGAACATATACTCAATAATCGTTCCAAGTAAATGTAATATTGGCATCTGACAAAATCATACCGTTACCCACGAATCAGATCACTTCTTAGTTGTAACTGGCAAAAAGTACTCCAAAGTGGCGAACACAGGAATAGATGGTATGAGAGCGCAAGAATGGTCACCCCAAGCATAGCAATCGGTATATGGAATTACGTCATCTACCAAACCCGCTTTATAGCTAAAATAACAGCTCTCACGTGTAGGAAACTCTTCTTTCCCGGTCGTATGGCAAATAGGAATGCCCAGAGAAGAGCCCGGCAAAGCCCTTTGATAAGCAACCTTCGACTGCACATGGAGACTTGGAGCCAAGAGGACTACTGTGTCTGACATTTTCCATGCAGTCATCAGGAGTATCTGTCAGAGGGCTATCCTCGAAGGCTGAAAAATTCACCTTTTGCCTTCTCTTGGAAATCACAGACCAATGATCGTGGGTAGAGTCCTCGATGCTTGTTTTTGAGAGTCCCTCACTAAACTTTGTGAAGTCGTCATTAAACTTCCTCTTCAAACCATGATAGCTCTTCAATCCTGCAATAAACACCAGTTACAGGAAATGATTGCTACCTCGAAGCAATGGAAACAACCATCGTGCAGTTGGCTTACTGGGGAGAGGGTCATCGTGAGGTTCTGAATCGTCACAGGTACAATGGAAGTTAGTATTGTTGCTGGATCCCGACACCCTGCCCAAGAGGAAATATGCATCAGCACATGCTCAAAACTGTCACCATACAAGTGCATATGCAGCTAAAGGCACCAATTAGCCTAACGACAATTATAGCTAAATGAATTTTCATTAACAGCAAGAAGTTTTAACAAAACAGTCTCGTTAGATTTTATGAAAGTAAAAGTAAGAAAGGTTTTACAAAAGTAGTGACTGATTCCTGAAAAACCTGAACAATTCAGGCCTCTCTAAAAAAGGTTATGGAGATCAGTGAGGACTTAACAAACCTGTACATATGCTCAACAAAGTCATCTATTAAGACAGGCCAAGCACCTGGAAAGAAACAACAGTAAACACAGATAATTAATGGCATGAAGCTTCATGAAAAATGATAGAGAATACATTTCATCGAAGAAGTCATCTTTCACAGCAAAATCATAATAATCCTAAACCGAAGTAATTCCTTCATACAGGCTACAGCGACCAGCAGAAATAAGTGCGTCCACCAAATGAAGTAAGCAGAAAAGACAAAAAGAGTAGAGACAAATGAAAGGTGTAACTCAAAAGTGTACATTACTACATACCATACTTGGACAAATTTCACAAAGATGAAGTCCTTCAGGAAAGATTATTAGAGTTAAGAAATGCCAAATTTGGTTTCCTGTATGGACATAAAGGGAAAAAAAATCATACAAAAGCCCTGGACCACAATGTCTCTGCTTGTTTACATGCAAAGTCGAGTTGCAAAAGCGACCTTTATTGCCACATCTTCAAAGTGATCGAAAAGCAGGACTGGTGGAACAAAAGTAGCTTAACGACATTGCATCACAGAAATGACCATCTCAACAAGGCAATAGAAGTTCAGAGGACCTATAAAGATTCAATACCTGCAGGATCATAACCTTCAAGAGTTTCATGTACACAACGGCTAAATGCTAGAACTTGCTGCCAAGTATCTTCAGAGATGTTGTATCGCTGGTTTTTCTGGAGGAACCAATATTTCAATTTCCTTAAAGAGAATCACTAGAAAAATAAAGGATGTAGAAGAAAAGGGAAACCAAAGAGAACTTATGCAATCAACATGTCAGAAACAGGACCATAATTGTACTCATTGTCCTTGATCCAAAACAAGTACACAAGAATAATGAGCATGTGAAGCATCTTCAAAAACAGTCAAAAGATGCTTATACATTGACAGCTCCATGCAAATGGAGTGTTTAACTTGCATAGGTAACACTCAACTACCCTAAAATGGCACCCAATTATCATTTCAATCACTGCAAGTTTCCAAGAAACTGCTATGACTGAGTACCCAATTATCATTTCCAATTACTGCAAGTTTTTTTTAAGAAAACTGCTATGACTGAACCACAATCATCCAACAAATATGTTCACTTCTTGTTAAACACAGGGATCAGTACAACTGACTTCTATTCTGCTTTCACAAAACCTAGGACCAATCACAGAGCTAGAAAAGCTTAAGAAGCATTCTCCACAAGATTACCCAAACATGACTGCTTCAAGCAAATAGAAGATGTAACTCGCCTTCAAAAGTATACACTCAGCACAGCACAACAGGATGGTAGATAACTATTATTTCCAAATATCATCAGTGTTTTAAAACCTGTACTGAAGGATAACTATCATTTCCACAAGATTACTCAATTCCAATTTAAAGCACATGACCTCTTTTACTAAAGCCACTTAGTAAAGGTGAAGCGACGCTAATGCTATTTCCACTTCGGTTGCTCATCTGCAGCATTTTCTTTGCGAGAAATCAAAGAAGCTATACAAGGGTTTTGTCAAGCCTGCTCATTTGGTACCTAATCATATGGGATCTAAATGAAGTGCAATCGTGAAACTTTGTTAACAGCCAAAAATGCCCCAAAATGACTGCTTCAATCAAATAGAAGATTTTCCTTCAAAGTATCACAATCGCACAGCATAACAGGATGGTAGACAAGTATAATTTCCAATTATCATCAGCGTTTTATAACCTGTACTGAAGGCCGTACCGATTGGCCAACCAGTATGTGGTTTTAACTGATCCAACCACGCAGTTTGATTATTTAACATACTGTTCAAAATCATATAATTTTGTACCTCACAAATGCAGAATTAGCATGAGTGCATCACGCAGCCAGGTTGGCAAGGTCATTTCAGCATGTTCCAAAGGACGTGGTTCGAATCTCCAAAGGTCTTTTTCCACGTTTCTTGAAAATAGTGTATATTTAAAAGAGTTCTACAGCCTCCGTATTAACAAGGGCGGTTGAGAGGCAATAAAGGGGAAAAGGAGGTCATGATTTGACTCACACGCATCATCACAACTTGTCTTTTACAAAGTGCAAAATTGGTCTAATAATCAAAATGGTTCGTCTGTCTCTCACCGATTTGGCCAGGTTTTGACCAGTTTTGACCACTAACACACAATCATCTGAACGGGATCAGAGGCCAAGCTGGTACTTAAGTGTCCAGCATCATCTGTCGAACACACTCTATAAGAAACGTAGTATACTTAAGATAGTAAATGCATTGGAAACTGAAAGATTCCCTTTACTTAATTGCTCAACAAGTGCCTCCAATAAGTCCAAGTTTGAATTCAGAGCACAGTGATCTTACTAAAAGCAACCTACAACAAATTAAAGGTAATACTATATCCAAGGCCGCTGTGATCATATCAATGATGTGTTTGATATTGTGGATGGCCCAGCATGTGGAGTAAATGTGCTCTAATTCAGCTACTTTGGTAGATTTCAGATTTTTCCAAGTGTCTTGAATGTTTAAAGGGTACACTCGACTTACTCTAGAGGTAGGGGTTCGGAGGGGGCCAAGTTATGAGTGAGAAGAATAAGACCAAATGGCACATTTGCAGTCCACAGTTTAACACAAAGTTGAGAGAGAGAGAGAGAGTTCTTTCAACGTCATCAGTTTAAACATGCTCCACTCTCTTCATGCTAGGGCATGTCTATCAAATCACTGAAATAATTGTGTATGCAACTAAAATGGCTGCAGAAATGGTACACAGTCAATTGATAGACGATGCAAGATCTCTTTTTATTTCTGCGGGTGATAAGGGTGACATAGTGAAAGGCTCTGTCGTTGGCATTGAGTATATTGACTTAGTTGTCCATACTGAGAGGACACCGAGCAAAGAATGGAGCAACAGTACCTCAACAAATTCGCACCACTGGTTAAGCAGTCGAAACCTCCCAGCTAATACAAGTTTCCAGGCAGTAATAGCCTTGCTTACAGCTGCCAATCATGCAGGATAGAACGATCACATTAATGAAATGAAGGCTACCATACCCTAGAGCAAGAAGTTCTTTCAGGAGAATAATTTGGCAATAAGAGAGTCAACTGAAAATTATATAGACGAAAAGGAGCAGCTTACTGATGTTCTTTTGTCCATTTTCACGGCAGATGAAAAAACAAACTCATAGAAGCATGCAAACTCTGCAAAATCAGCCTGCAAGAACAGAGTACAACATCAACATCACCTTTATCCCAAACTAATTGGAGTCGGCAGTCGATGACAAGAACAGAGTACAAGTAATAAGAAAATCCATCAACCGCATATTAAACTAGCAATGCCAGTCATGCTGCTACGCGATCAAGCATGAAATGAACTACATGGTTGAAAAAATTGCATACGCTGCGCTTGAAAAGTGCTTATATCAGAATTTATTCATTTCAAAATGGGAAAAAGACAAGAATCCATGGACAAAATCTCACCAGCAAGTTCAATCGCGACATAAGCTTGAAGAGCTCATTAAAAATTGAATCCCTGTCACAAAAGCAACCAAACTTCTTGAGAAAAACCATAGAGAATATTTAAGAAAATGCCCAAAGCTGATGCTTAAAAAGATACTAAAACCTTTAAACTCAAACTGATGGGCCCTCTAGGAAGCTGCTCTTAAAACTCTAATTTGCATCTTTACAGATAAAATCCCCCGATAGAATTAGCTCATATATTTCAACTAACCAGACAGCCCCATGACACATTAAAAGCGAAAGAGTGCACAGAAGGCACAAAAAATTATCAACATTTGCCTAAATAGAGTGAATCAAATTACAGGTTTAGGTGGATTGAAGCAAGAAAATATCTTGCTCAATATGCACACTTATGTCCAGAATTGACAAATACACCACGGGCAACTTCCAACGTGTAGCATGCCTAAGCCATAGAGTGCATACCTCGTTGGCAATCTCGATTCAACATATTTTAAGAGCTGAGCCAATGCCTCCCTCGAAAATTTTGCTGTTTCTGACTCATCGCCTTGTCTCAGACCTCTTTCCGCACGCGCAGAAGCAATTCCAGATTTAATGTCTGCAAGCAAATATAAGCTAGATCAACTTCCAGAAAGGAGACAAACGAGTAGATGCCATGCCGTATCAATTACACGCAACAAGCTAGTTTTAGGTAATGCAACAGTGAACAATGCATCCACAAAGTGGAATAGTGAGAAAAGGGAACTCCCGCATGGTCTATCAACCTCAATCGACTAAATGACCAAGCTTAACTCAGCCTGACATTCTATAAAACACATTGCATAAAAATGCAATGTGTTTTATAGAATGTCAGGCTGAGTTAAGCTTGGTCATTTAGTCGATTGAGGTTGATAGACCATGCGGGAGTTCCCTTTTCTCACTATTCCACTTTGTGGATGCATTGTTCACTGTTGCATTACCTAAAACTAGCTTGTTGCGTGTAATTGATACGGCATGGCATCTACTCGTTTGTCTCCTTTCTGGAAGTTGATCTAGCTTATATTTGCTTGCAGACATTAAATCTGGAATTGCTTCTGCGCGTGCGGAAAGAGGTCTGAGACAAGGCGATGAGTCAGAAACAGCAAAATTTTCGAGGGAGGCATTGGCTCAGCTCTTAAAATATGTTGAATCGAGATTGCCAACGAGGTATGCACTCTATGGCTTAGGCATGCTACACGTTGGAAGTTGCCCGTGGTGTATTTGTCAATTCTGGACATAAGTGTGCATATTGAGCAAGATATTTTCTTGCTTCAATCCACCTAAACCTGTAATTTGATTCACTCTATTTAGGCAAATGTTGATAATTTTTTGTGCCTTCTGTGCACTCTTTCGCTTTTAATGTGTCATGGGGCTGTCTGGTTAGTTGAAATATATGAGCTAATTCTATCGGGGGATTTTATCTGTAAAGATGCAAATTAGAGTTTTAAGAGCAGCTTCCTAGAGGGCCCATCAGTTTGAGTTTAAAGGTTTTAGTATCTTTTTAAGCATCAGCTTTGGGCATTTTCTTAATATTCTCTATGGTTTTTCTCAAGAAGTTTGGTTGCTTTTGTGACAGGGATTCAATTTTTATGAGCTCTTCAAGCTTATGTCGCGATTGAACTTGCTGGTGAGATTTTGTCCATGGATTCTTGTCTTTTTCCCATTTTGAAATGAATAAATTCTGATATAAGCACTTTTCAAGCGCAGCGTATGCAATTTTTCAACCATGTAGTTCATTTCATGCTTGATCGCGTAGCAGCATGACTGGCATTGCTAGTTTAATATGCGGTTGATGGATTTTCTTATTACTTGTACTCTGTTCTTGTCATCGACTGCCGACTCCAATTAGTTTGGGATAAAGGTGATGTTGATGTTGTACTCTGTTCTTGCAGGCTGATTTTGCAGAGTTTGCATGCTTCTATGAGTTTGTTTTTTTCATCTGCCGTGAAAATGGACAAAAGAACATCAGTAAGCTGCTCCTTTTCGTCTATATAATTTTCAGTTGACTCTCTTATTGCCAAATTATTCTCCTGAAAGAACTTCTTGCTCTAGGGTATGGTAGCCTTCATTTCATTAATGTGATCGTTCTATCCTGCATGATTGGCAGCTGTAAGCAAGGCTATTACTGCCTGGAAACTTGTATTAGCTGGGAGGTTTCGACTGCTTAACCAGTGGTGCGAATTTGTTGAGGTACTGTTGCTCCATTCTTTGCTCGGTGTCTCTCAGTATGGACAACTAAGTCAATATACTCAATGCCAACGACAGAGCCTTTCACTATGTCACCCTTATCACCCGCAGAAATAAAAAGAGATCTTGCATCGTCTATCAATTGACTGTGTACCATTTCTGCAGCCATTTTAGTTGCATACACAATTATTTCAGTGATTTGATAGACATGCCCTAGCATGAAGAGAGTGGAGCATGTTTAAACTGATGACGTTGAAAGAACTCTCTCTCTCTCTCTCAACTTTGTGTTAAACTGTGGACTGCAAATGTGCCATTTGGTCTTATTCTTCTCACTCATAACTTGGCCCCCTCCGAACCCCTACCTCTAGAGTAAGTCGAGTGTACCCTTTAAACATTCAAGACACTTGGAAAAATCTGAAATCTACCAAAGTAGCTGAATTAGAGCACATTTACTCCACATGCTGGGCCATCCACAATATCAAACACATCATTGATATGATCACAGCGGCCTTGGATATAGTATTACCTTTAATTTGTTGTAGGTTGCTTTTAGTAAGATCACTGTGCTCTGAATTCAAACTTGGACTTTATTGGAGGCACTTGTTGAGCAATTAAGTAAAGGGAATCTTTCAGTTTCCAATGCATTTACTATCTTAAGTATACTACGTTTCTTATAGAGTGTGTTCGACAGATGATGCTGGACACTTAAGTACCAGCTTGGCCTCTGATCCCGTTCAGATGATTGTGTGTTAGTGGTCAAAACTGGTCAAAACCTGGCCAAATCGGTGAGAGACAGACGAACCATTTTGATTATTAGACCAATTTTGCACTTTGTAAAAGACAAGTTGTGATGATGCGTGTGAGTCAAATCATGACCTCCTTTTCCCCTTTATTGCCTCTCAACCGCCCTTGTTAATACGGAGGCTGTAGAACTCTTTTAAATATACACTATTTTCAAGAAACGTGGAAAAAGACCTTTGGAGATTCGAACCACGTCCTTTGGAACATGCTGAAATGACCTTGCCACCTGGCTGCGTGATGCACTCATGCTAATTCTGCATTTGTGAGGTACAAAATTATATGATTTTGAACAGTATGTTAAATAATCAAACTGCGTGGTTGGATCAGTTAAAACCACATACTGGTTGGCCAATCGGTACGGCCTTCAGTACAGGTTATAAAACGCTGATGATAATTGGAAATTATACTTGTCTACCATCCTGTTATGCTGTGCGATTGTGATACTTTTGAAGGAAAATCTTCTATTTGATTGAAGCAGTCATTTTGGGGCATTTTTGGCTGTTAACAAAGTTTCACGATTGCACTTCATTTAGATCCCATATGATTAGGTACCAAATGAGCAGGCTTGACAAAACCCTTGTATAGCTTCTTTGATTTCTCGCAAAGAAAATGCTGCAGATGAGCAACCGAAGTGGAAATAGCATTAGCGTCGCTTCACCTTTACTAAGTGGCTTTAGTAAAAGAGGTCATGTGCTTTAAATTGGAATTGAGTAATCTTGTGGAAATGATAGTTATCCTTCAGTACAGGTTTTAAAACACTGATGATATTTGGAAATAATAGTTATCTACCATCCTGTTGTGCTGTGCTGAGTGTATACTTTTGAAGGCGAGTTACATCTTCTATTTGCTTGAAGCAGTCATGTTTGGGTAATCTTGTGGAGAATGCTTCTTAAGCTTTTCTAGCTCTGTGATTGGTCCTAGGTTTTGTGAAAGCAGAATAGAAGTCAGTTGTACTGATCCCTGTGTTTAACAAGAAGTGAACATATTTGTTGGATGATTGTGGTTCAGTCATAGCAGTTTTCTTAAAAAAAACTTGCAGTAATTGGAAATGATAATTGGGTACTCAGTCATAGCAGTTTTCTTGGAAACTTGCAGTGATTGAAATGATAATTGGGTGCCATTTTAGGGTAGTTGAGTGTTACCTATGCAAGTTAAACACTCCATTTGCATGGAGCTGTCAATGTATAAGCATCTTTTGACTGTTTTTGAAGATGCTTCACATGCTCATTATTCTTGTGTACTTGTTTTGGATCAAGGACAATGAGTACAATTATGGTCCTGTTTCTGACATGTTGATTGCATAAGTTCTCTTTGGTTTCCCTTTTCTTCTACATCCTTTATTTTTTCTAGTGATTCTCTTTAAGGAAATTGAAATATTGGTTCCTCCAGAAAAACCAGCGATACAACATCTCTGAAGATACTTGGCAGCAAGTTCTAGCATTTAGCCGTTGTGTACATGAAACTCTTGAAGGTTATGATCCTGCAGGTATTGAATCTTTATAGGTCCTCTGAACTTCTATTGCCTTGTTGAGATGGTCATTTCTGTGATGCAATGTCGTTAAGCTACTTTTGTTCCACCAGTCCTGCTTTTCGATCACTTTGAAGATGTGGCAATAAAGGTCGCTTTTGCAACTCGACTTTGCATGTAAACAAGCAGAGACATTGTGGTCCAGGGCTTTTGTATGATTTTTTTTTCCCTTTATGTCCATACAGGAAACCAAATTTGGCATTTTCTTAACTCTAATAATCTTTCCTGAAGGACTTCATCTTTGTGAAATTTGTCCAAGTATGGTATGTAGTAATGTACACTTTTGAGTTACACCTTTCATTTGTCTCTACTCTTTTTGTCTTTTCTGCTTACTTCATTTGGTGGACGCACTTATTTCTGCTGGTCGCTGTAGCCTGTATGAAGGAATTACTTCGGTTTAGGATTATTATGATTTTGCTGTGAAAGATGACTTCTTCGATGAAATGTATTCTCTATCATTTTTCATGAAGCTTCATGCCATTAATTATCTGTGTTTACTGTTGTTTCTTTCCAGGTGCTTGGCCTGTCTTAATAGATGACTTTGTTGAGCATATGTACAGGTTTGTTAAGTCCTCACTGATCTCCATAACCTTTTTTAGAGAGGCCTGAATTGTTCAGGTTTTTCAGGAATCAGTCACTACTTTTGTAAAACCTTTCTTACTTTTACTTTCATAAAATCTAACGAGACTGTTTTGTTAAAACTTCTTGCTGTTAATGAAAATTCATTTAGCTATAATTGTCGTTAGGCTAATTGGTGCCTTTAGCTGCATATGCACTTGTATGGTGACAGTTTTGAGCATGTGCTGATGCATATTTCCTCTTGGGCAGGGTGTCGGGATCCAGCAACAATACTAACTTCCATTGTACCTGTGACGATTCAGAACCTCACGATGACCCTCTCCCCAGTAAGCCAACTGCACGATGGTTGTTTCCATTGCTTCGAGGTAGCAATCATTTCCTGTAACTGGTGTTTATTGCAGGATTGAAGAGCTATCATGGTTTGAAGAGGAAGTTTAATGACGACTTCACAAAGTTTAGTGAGGGACTCTCAAAAACAAGCATCGAGGACTCTACCCACGATCATTGGTCTGTGATTTCCAAGAGAAGGCAAAAGGTGAATTTTTCAGCCTTCGAGGATAGCCCTCTGACAGATACTCCTGATGACTGCATGGAAAATGTCAGACACAGTAGTCCTCTTGGCTCCAAGTCTCCATGTGCAGTCGAAGGTTGCTTATCAAAGGGCTTTGCCGGGCTCTTCTCTGGGCATTCCTATTTGCCATACGACCGGGAAAGAAGAGTTTCCTACACGTGAGAGCTGTTATTTTAGCTATAAAGCGGGTTTTGGTAGATGACGTATTTCCATATACCGATTGCTATGCTTGGGGTGACCATTCTTGCGCTCTCATACCATCTATTCCTGTGTTCGCCACTTTGGAGTACTTTTTGCCAGTTACAACTAAGAAGTGATCTGATTCGTGGGTAACGTATGATTTTGTCAGATGCCAATATTACATTTACTTGGAACGATTATTGAGTATATGTTCTTCCTTTTTCTTGGCGGATACTGGGTTTCAAATCCAGCAAATGTCCCGGAATCCATCCCCACACTTACTGAAGTTTGTGGAGAAAATTATCAAAAAGTTTTAAATCTATTGCGATTATGTTAATTTAGTCTTAATTATCTTTTTTCTTTTTGCTAAATGAGTTTTAAATATTTTTTATTTGTGTTAATTCAATTCATTCGGTCAACTTTGATTGGTTGGCGTTGACGTGATAATTTTTAATTATATTTTAATATATTTTTTAAAATTTATTTATTTTTAGTTTTTATTTATTTTTTACTTCGTTAATTTTTTGTCATCTTTGTTCCTCCATCCAATGATGGGCCATAGGTGATGGATGGCATGAGGTAGGCCTCGTCGGCCCTTCCCTTTGGCCGGTCATTGATTTGTCAATTGGTCAGTCATTGATTTGTTGATTGGTTGGCGAAAGGAGGAGGGAAGGGAAAA
>JAGVVM010009056.1:0-15241 GCA_019149425.1 Psidium friedrichsthalianum
CTCCGTCGATTGCACTACCGCGCCACAAGGAAAAACTTGACGAAGATGAGAGGGTGCATCCCTCGTCTCCTAATGTGATGTCCACGATGTCGCCGCAGGTTGCAGCTTGTCTGCACCATTTCCCGGCCCGGTGTTTTTTGGTTTTTTGAGCTATTACCACGTTCCCACTATTAGGGGTGGCAACTGACAAAAGGACAGGAACAGGGAGGGAAAAAAAGGCCCGGAACCGCCCGACCGACCGAACCGCCGGTTGGTCCGATCCTTTAGGGAGCGTCCGGTCCTTGTCCCAATAAATGGGACCCGGTGACCCGGGCGTTCCGGTCCTTGTTGGCGTTCCCATCCCTAGGGACCGATGACCGCCCTCCCGGACAGGACCATTAGATATATATTAAAAGAAAGATTAGAAATGTAGCACAACTCTATTCCGAAGTAGCAAGAAAGCAAACATTGGTCTGGTGCTCTTCTTTGCTCCACACTTATCATTCAGTTATGGTTATATATTTTTTTCAAGCACTTCACACTCTTTTTCTCATTTCATCCTCATTTTTTCCACCTAATGTGGCGCTATGGACTTTAGTTATGTAACATGAACACTTATATGCAAAAGTATTGCCCAATTTGACGAAAATTAATGATCGATTGAGGTTTTTTGTTATCTATGTTCTATAAGAAGCTAGTATTAGCGGTCCCATTGGGACCGAACCGGGACCGGACCGGACCGTCGGTCCCCGGTCCGATCCGGATCCCGGTCCGGTCCTTGGTGCGATCCGGTCCCGGTCCGGTCCTTGGTCCTGAAAATTTGGGGACCGGGGCTACGGTCGGTCCCCGGTTCTATGCCGGGACCGGACCAGCCCGGACCATGCACAACCCCTACTCACGATATCACTCAGGTTATGAACAAAAACAAAACGAAACGAAGTCACTCAGGCAGCAGCAAATGATAACCATTTTGTCCCTGAACGAGTTTATGGATAGAGAAATGTATTGATAACAATATAAATTTTTTATTTTCAGGAACTTTCATAAATTTCTACAATTGTGATGGAGGTCAAGATTGCGACAAGAGGCAGAGCTACGATTGCAGAGATCAGCGGACAACGACCAGCTGATGGCGACGGTGGATGGCGGGTGAGGAACAACAAGAAGAAGTGTGAAAAAAAAAAGATTTCTACTTCACATTTCTGCTCCCATTTATTTCTTGGCTAAAAATTTTTCCTGAAAAAAATTAAAAAAAAAAAAGAAGTTATCATACATATTTATATTCCAAACCTATTCTCGAAAATAGAAAAACCAAAAAAAATAAAGAAATAATATGGTTATCATGCACGCCCTAAGCCTCTTCATTTTGCAAAACCTTAGTATCGTTTCTTGAACTTGCCTGTGTTGAAATTTACCACCACGTTTTCAAAATGATAATAAGAATGGACTCAAGTTTGCATTAATTGAAAGATTGGTTGATGCATGAAGGCCCACAAACAAGGGTTAATACCTTAAAAAGACTCCTAACTTTAGCTTCAATCACAATCAACCCTAGAATTTTTTTTTTTTTTTTTGTCTCATGAAAAATCCTAGCTTTCGATCAAGTTTCGATTCTTCCTAAATTTTTTTGTCTGATGATAGATCGCCACTTTTACTTGAATCTCAAATGTGTCCCTTTAACTCTTCGTCCAAAATTGCCTTTAGTGATCCTACGTGACATTTTCACATCATTACTCTAGTTTTTCTGCAAATTCCAGATCAATAAGACGTCTTTCGGAGATCAGCTTCCACATCAACCCGAACGACTTCTTCTTGGATCTGAATTTTTTGGTGAAAACCAGAGCAATTAGAGTTGGCTTTCTTCAACTGCTCTTACTCTTAAGAAAGTCTTCCTTCCATCTCGCTCGAGAATCTTTGATTTTGTGCTCGGTCAATTTTTCGTGTTTGAGAATGTTCCATCTCTTGAGGTCGAAGAGCTTGCACTCCGAACACCCTTATCAAGGCGCTCGAGTAGCTCATGCTTTGGAGTTTTCCATCTCTTGATTGGCAACGAGAAATAAGGTTAATGGGGACTAATTTATGACTTAAGCAAAAGTTGGTATGAACTTAAAAAAAAAAAAATCAGGGTAAAATGGGACTGGACGGTGGAATTTGGGCCAAACCTCAAGCTCGAGATTTTTCATGGGACCAAAAGAAAAGTTTATGGTGGAATTGGAACTACATCTAAAGTTGGAATTTTTTATGGGACAAAAAAAATGAGGAAATAATTGAGATTGGACTTTCTTTCTTCTTCTTCTTTTGGTGAGAATTGAGATTGGACTTAAAGTTAACGATTTTTTAGGGCATTAGGATCACAAAAAAGGAAAAACCGCCCGATTTAATATTCAGTTCATTCAATCGATCTCTATATTAATCCCTCTTTATAATTTCTCTTCTTTGGCTCATTTTCGGTTGTAGCTAAAATGACTTGGTAACTCACCAAAAAGGATCACAAAATGAGATAGAGTAGACCTTAAGTGAGGGAGACTAGACCTCAGCTTATTTTTAAATTCAAATGATGGTGGCCTCCCAATCCCAAAGTAAACTATGGAATGAGATGTATACATCGGTACATCACCAAGAAGTGTAACACCTGAGCAGTTAGGCCAACTCGAGGAACTCACTATGTCTGATAATTTAGCCATCTTCCTCGTTCATTCGCCAAAATTTTAAGCCTCAGGCCAATCCTCTCGTAAGCAAGTACGCCACTTCTACGAAACCGAATTATCGGGATCTAGCTTATTCGAAAAAGGTCTTGTTTTTCCAAAGAGGTCGGATGGGATCTAGCTATTCGGAAAACGTCTTGTTTTTCCAAAGAGGTCGGATGCGAAAGGCTTCGATGCGCCTTCCATAGCACGCCCGTCTCTTTAGTTGTATCGTCTCCTATCCTTTGAAGTCTTTGTATGCTTTGCTCGGTCCCTGCCTCCCGTCGAGCCGCCTTATTTCGACTACCGTCTTGTTTTTCGTGAATAGAAACCAGCCAATGACAACCTCCATGGGTTTTCCGACATCATGAGCGCCCTCTTGCGTAGAAGTGCCCAAACCTGTCTATGTGGAAGTTGTCCTCCTTCGAGTGGACAAGTCCTGTTGTTGATGCAAAAAGCAAGCAAAGAGATTACAACCATGAGAGCGCGCTCGAGAACAAAAGGCCGCGAGCAATTTATTGCTCTTTCCTGTTTGTCTGATCGGCCGTCCATGCTTGTCTGAGCCTTGCGACTTGTTCCTGTGACGAGATATCACTCCCCCAGGACAGTGCAAAATCCAAACTGCCTCCACCGCATCGACAAGGACTCGAGGCTGCAGAGGTGCCGCGAGCAAACTGGGACTAGGTTGTCGACTTATTAACACGAATTGACAAGATTCATCGCATAGGATGAGTATAGGTATTGATCACACGCAAACGAACACGAAATAAACCAATATTTAAGGACGTTAGGTAAAGCACTTGGGACTGCGCTAATGGATCCGTCCTTCCGAGGACAGTTTAGCTCCAACCTCAAGCGACAACTTTGGCAGAGCATCACAATCGGACGTTCATTAAAAAGTTTCAATTAATAATCTCGGCATTAGTAAAGATCAATGAGTTTCCTACTTAAATAGCTAAATCTCAGTATAGATTGTCGAGTTTCTGGTCAAGATCACAGAAGTTTCGCGGAATTTTTCCCATTTGCAAGTGCAGTAACAGGAGAGACAGAGCAGAGAAGCTCCAGTGGGACTATCAGGAATGCTAGAGACAAAAACAGCACAGAAATTCCACCATCCAAAACACTAGAAGAACTCGAAGTCCAGATATTTACCGCCAGACTTCATGTCTGTCCCCGGCCCAGCCATCCTTTTGCTAGCACTGCCAACACCAACTGGGTCAACACCCCGTGCAGCCCTGGCAGCTCGAATTCCACTGGCCTCGGCACCTCCGGAGGCGTGCTGCAACGGATCAGGGCCCAATTCACGCTACCTCGAAGAAATGGGTGCTTGCTTGATCTCGTTGCACCCCTCTTCACCCCAAGCCTGTTCTGTGGCTCTTTACCAACAAACCATGTATCAAGTCCCGGCTTGCATAAACTTGTGGCTGGTGATTCCGGGAACTTAAGTTGCTGCCGCACCACTTGAATAACTGGCACGGTTCCCCAGACCTTTAAACGGGGTTTTACCATAAAGCAGTTCATATCAACAGTGAAAATGCCACAAAAAGTCCACCGAGTCAAGCGCGACAGAAAAACTACCCGGTAGCCTTGCTCACTTTGGAATCGAGCTTTATCGGCTAGGCAATGTACCTGCAGTGGGTCCCGGTGACGAAGGGGACGATTGACGGGCTAGCTGAGAAAGTGGGCTCAGTGCGCTCACAACTCTGGAAGGGTGCTAGGCAAAGAGGGAAAAAAACCTGGTTCTGCGCAGGCGATGGGTATATACGTGGAGTCTGTTTTATCGATATGTGTTCTTCTGGGGGAAAAGAGATGCGGGGTGATGAGCAAGCATGAAGGGCATGTGTGAGTGCACGTCAGAGGGAAAGGAAAGCTCATACAGACGGCTGGACACAAAAAGCGCCATCCCTTCTTGGGTCAGAGTCCATATGGAGGTTCTTATGAGGGTGTTTTACAACACATCTTAATGAAAGGTGCGAAGTCTGAGAGCATATGTTGCCATCATCCGAACCAGAACATTTTCAGGGTTTCAATTGCCCTGTACAACAACTCCAAGGCATATGCAGATACTCAAGAGCTAGCAAAAACCCTGCAGCATAAAACCTCAAATATAAGACAAGGTAATGATTATTTAACTTCATGACATGTTGGACACAGTTCAGACATCTTAAAGAAACTCAGAACTACAAGGCAATGACATCCTCGCTGAGGCCTAGAAATTAGTCAAACTCCAAGTCAGCCTAGAATTCTTATTAGATGTATTTACAAAATAATTAAATTTACCCAGGTCTAACAAAAAGCATATTCACATTACAAGATTAACAGGAAAGGTGCAAGACATATAAATGCAAGCCATTAATTAAAGCAGTTTTAAAGAAATGTGAAGTTTTCACAGAACACAATAGACTAGATCCTTCATTAGGGTGTAAAAATATTCAATTCTTAAGAATAAAGTCCAGTCATATAAGATATTCAAGAATCATACTAGAGGAAATTTGCTACTTCTCACTGCTGCTTTGAACAGTGATAGCAAGCATTTTAGTAAGGATTCTAACCATCTTCTCAACAATTTATACTTCATTCCAATGAAAATCCTATTAATATTACGAAATCCTAGAAAACTAGCGGGTCCATCTGAATAAATTGCGAGGAGGAAATTGTGTTCAGATTATAATCCAATTCATCCAGCAACGTCTATCTGTATGTCCTTCACACAAAAGGTCAGGGTGCCTGATCTTATGTAACTATGGCACAAAAGGAGGGGTCCACAAGAATGAACTCACTATAAAACAATTTTAGGTCACTTATTCCCCTACCTCAAAGAAATTGATTGCAGCTCAATTCTCACTTTTCAAGAGGATAAGCTAAGCAAATGGATTTTTCCTTTGCTAAACTGCTGAGTAATTCTTATCATAAACAACACATTGAAGACTCTAAATAAAGGGGGGGGGGGGGGGGGGGGGAGGCCCCCATTTTGCCCATCTGAATTATGTGCGGTTCCCGGCCAAAATAAATTATGACGGATGAGTCATCACGATATCATCTCTTTCTCATCGTAGCTGCACCACCTTTTTTTGGCATGCTTAACCTTCTAGGCACAAGTGCTGAGCAATTTTCACTTTCAGTCAAAAGTAAGGCATAATGATGCTTAACAAAAAATCACTAGGAAGGAAAATGCCTCATTAAAAGAGTTCCATTGACTTCCATTGGAAATTGTTTCTGGTCACAAATTCTAGTATATTATTTTGAAGCAGGCATTTGAAATAGATGCGGCCAATGAGATTTATACCAACACTGGAAATCTAAGATCATAATTGTCCCTGATAGAATACTCTACTTTCTTCCTTTTCAACTCTGCAAATGTTATTTACTGATGCTAATAGTTAGCTAGAGGATATGTTCTGCAAATCAAAAGATGAACTTGCTAAAATGCTGATGAGATTCAACATAAAGAACAGCACCAAAATAGTGTTTCATCTTCAGCAAAGCCAGCAACTGATGCAAGTTTCACACAGCGAAAGAAAGGAGCAATTCTAATTTCGCCAAGCAACACTTGTAGCAAAATTAACTCTCCACTATGCAGTAGGTCAATATGATTAAGCATGTTTACTTCGTGGATTTCTGGATATCATGCTTGGTTACAGTCCAAGAAGGCTTTAAGAGAGGATTGTGTTCAACAGTTTTAGAAGAAAAGCTAATGCACACATTTGGTGAACGGCAGATAGAGGATAATCTAGAACCACTGTTAAAATACCGTATCTACTTTCTCCCCGACGGCAGAACTCAAGAATCCATTCTCAGATGGAAAAGAAAGATCTCTGACAGAATCTCAAGTCCCCTATCTCAATTCATATCAAAGCAAGCAATATAATCTGTTGGGAAAAAGAGTGCACCTTTTTAGCAGATTCCAGAAATGAACCATAAAGGTGTTGCTCAATTGACCCTAGATGAGGTGGCAGTTTGTTCTAAATGGAATCAAGCAAACTCTTTTACATGCGAAGGACATATTTTGATATACAATCCTATCATATGCATACTTATATTTTCTCACTGAATAAAGGATCCACAGGGAATGGGCCAGAAAAATTTTAAACCATGTGTACTTGTCTTAAAGTGAAGGAAGGAAACACCATAAACAGCTGATGACATGTAGATATCCATCTTACCGGGCAGCATACTCAGAAAAATGCTTCCCAGGCTGTCGTTGCCTTAGAGTATGCAGATCCCCTCCAGGACAAAACTCCATGACCAAACATGAAAATCTGTCTGTCTCGAAATGCGTATATAAAGTTGGCAAAAATGGATGGTCTAGCTGCTGCAGAATCTCTCTTTCCGTTTGAGCCCTGGTGAGCTTCTTTCTGCTAGCAAGAGATGCCTTGTCCATAACTTTCATGGCAAAATAGCAACGAGTACCACTTAGCTCAGAAAGATAGACACTACCAATATCACCACATCCTAGCCTTTTGAGCAACCTAAAGTGACTCATCCCAAGAATTCCATCCCGCACTCGAATGGCGAGGATAGCCTTCCACCTAGGATCATTCCCTTTATGAGGCTTATTCGCACTTCCTGTGGTGTTGCTCCAATTACTGTCATCACTAAGGCCACTGCTATCGCTAGCTCGACTAATGCTTGTTTTCGCGCTCTCAAGTGAATCACCCCGTACACTCCCTTTTGTACTCTCGAAGTTCCTGTCGACACTAAGCATGCCGTCACTTGTGAACATATCACTGCGGTATGTGCTGGCGCGACTGTTGACAATGCTCATGGCGGTAACGACTCCCGTACTATCAATGCTACTGTGAGGACTTACATTCCCACTTGGAGGCAAAGAAGCATCCCAAACACATTCCTTCTCCTCTGTGCCATTTGGAAGGAGAGAACTATCTGTATTTTGCGATGAGCGAGGAACTGAAAATGGACAAATATCATTAGGTTCTTCAACCATACTCTCTGCTGGTGAAAGAACAACTGGGCTAGGTTTCTTAGCTGAAGGCTTGATTGAAAGATCTTCCAGAAAGGGCCCTTTTGCAGACAAATTTTTAATCAAGCATGCACTCTCAGGTTTATCTTGACCAAGAGGCACATATACTGTTTTCATTAAATCTGTGTCAATCGGCTCGGGAGGGTGACTAGCTCCTGAAAAAAAACTCGGGCCACTTTCCTCGAATGAATCGTTTCCACCCTTAAATGAGACGGCAACGGGCACTGAGTGTTCTTGTCCAGGAAAAGAATCTTTGCCTTTCCATCTTCTTACAGATGCATATGAGCGCGACTCTTGTGGGTCCTGTAAAACAGATCGGCTAATTTCTCCTCTTACTGACATCGGATGCCCACTAGACACTTGATGTGCTTCTCTCAACAAATGCATGTGTGAATCTATTTCTTCTGCGACTTCTCTCACCGTGGGCATACGAATACTGGACACCTGGTCCTTACCGGGCAATTTTGCAGGAAGTACCTTGAATTCTGGAAACCTTTCCATTTCCAGTGATAGGAAAAAATCACATGAATGCTCCCAACAAAGCAACCAAGCAACTCTGCAATGGACCAAGCAACTGTGTTACCATTGAACGCAGTAATTTCAAAAGCTTTCTATTAAATACAAAGTTTCTACTAAAGGCTTCTTAATGTACCGCACGAGGTTTCAATGGAGGTAATAAGCTTAAAGATCGGTCAAGCGCAGTCTTAGCCCACTTGAATTTTATTTTAGCCGAGAGTGGATTTATAAACTCTTTACTTATGTTGCACGCATGATTTCTAGAAAACAAAAGCAGTAGAAATCAAGAAGATGGAAGGGTTAAAACAACTTAATAAGGACAATACCAAGAGCAGCAAAACGCGGCGTGACATTGCTTCCATATAGATGACAAACTACTACTCAAGAAATACAAAGCATGATGACCCAAACCAAAATACTATTGAAACAGAAGCCCCCGACCAAACATCATCAGAGTTGTCGAGCTGCAAATTCAGTTCGAGGAGCCAAATCGGCAAACTCGGCTCATCCTCACCAGATCAAGCAATGAATCAAAAGACATGAAACAAATTCATATGACGCAAAACGCAAGCACTCAACTTGGCTCAGGAGCCGGAACAAAAAGTTGCGAAACTCTCTAAAACCACAATTCAAAATCCGAAAACCGCAAAGGCATTAACGATGCGGAACTCGGTGGCATTGCCCTCTCCCCCACAACCAAATCACGCCGCGAGCCCTTGCGGTCCAAAGCGAGAACGAAGCAGACAACGCAGAACCCAGAAGCAGAGAGACAGAGAGAGAGAGAGAGCAGATAAGAGAAAACGACGCACCAATCAAAAAGGCATGGGGGGAGGAACAGCGAGAATGTCTCTACTCGTCCGACGCGACGCGATGCGGTAATAATCCGAATCAGGCCTCGCGACAGAGCTCGAGCAACGGCTAGCGACAAGATTCCCCTGAAGACCAGCACGCGACCGGTCGTCGACCTCGTCTCTCTCTGTGTCTCTCTCTGTCCCAGAAGCAGCGAAAGCGAACGCGCGCCTGCAAAATCGTGCTGGTTTTCACTAGGGTTAATCCATCTTCCCCCCGAGCAAAAATGCCAGGGAGCTCGAGCTCGAGCTCTGCTTTTTCTCTCTCTCCCTCTCGACTCTCTCTCCTCCCACTCTGCGACTGAAAGCTCTTTGAAGCAGATGGCTCATCGTGCTTAGCTCTTTTTCGCTTTAATTCTTTGCTTTTGCAGTGGTGTCTTTGCGTCCAGTCTAGTCTGTTGTTACCTTTTACCAAAAAAAAAAAAAACACATTTTTCAAAATATTAATAATAACGAGTGCCCGACCAAAATCCTCGGAAAAAATACATTGCAATCATAGTAACGACTAACGAGTGACTTTGAGACACTTATTAAACATACTTATTAAAAGTATGATAATTTTCAAATTTTAACAATAAAGGGATTCTGTTTAAAATTGCATATTTCTTATTATTAGATTGCTTACCAAGTGTTTCGAAGATTTCCTTCTATGCAATGACATAAATATTAAGATAAAATCTGTTTGAGATTGTGTTGGGTCGATTTATTGATTCCGCGCTGCTTCTATGTCTAGCCTCCTCGGGTAAGTATATAACAGGCTACCCATATACATGTATCAAGTGATAAGCCGAGTGCGACCGGAGAAGATGCACAAATTGCAAAGATCCGAATCGACATTCCGAATGAGAAACGTAAGAGAGTTATTACTGGCTTTCAATTTGCGCCTAAATGGAACCGAGCATTTCAACGCGCTGAGACAGTGCTTCCGCTTGATCCGATTCACGCGACGCGCGGACACGCGAATTAGGGTATAATCTTCCGCGGGCTCTCGAAATTCAGGTACATATTTCTAAAAGTTTTTTTTTACGTAAATTAATTCGATGATAAGAGTAAGACGACGGCGTTTTACTGATTGATACGTGTGCATGGGATCATCCCCACCGTCCGTCCGAGTCCCCACTAGTTTCTCGTCCGGGTGTGAATGAATGAAGGCGTAAAAGGGGAAAAAAAAAGATCGAGAGAGCGAACGTGGGGCCCAGGGTGGGCCAAGACCTGTTCCTTCTTTAAACGACACAGCTTTTCGATGGCGGGGTTGAGGGAGTGCGGGGCCCGGCGATGGTGTGCGCCTTGCGTTTTTGTGGGACTTTTGGGTCATCATCGCTTGACCCGGATTACAGTCTCGGGTCCCCCACTTTCCCCGCGGCGGCGCGTGTTTCTCACGGCTCCGATTTGAGTGTGTCGGATCTCCGGTGTGAGTTCGAATGGGACTCCTCGTCCTTTTTCTCCCTCTCAAAAATTAAAAAGAAAATTTGGGTATTCCAGGTGCTCGTCATAGGATGTCCAGCTCGCGAATATATAAGACAGGGACAATTTACCGAGTCGGCGTTACTGTCTTAAGCATTGTACCACTCGCAGACCGATCTCTAAAGAGGGTTTTTATGTGTCGGGCGAACGCGCCGACACGACTATTTCTTCTCCGCCCAATGCAAAACAAAAGAAACGAACAAAGATTAACTTGAAATGCGTAGCATCGAAGGATAAAATTTTTTCACAACATAAATGAAGTTCCTCATGGGATTCTATCTTTTTGCTGCTTTGGTCAAGATTCTGTACCAAAAAAAAAAAGGAATATGCTCACATCAATTTTCCCATTAACCATTAAAGACGTATTTTCTTACCCAAAATAAAAAATGGTCGCGTCAAATAATTGCAAATCAGCACGTTCCAAAGAGAACTGAAGACGTCCCTTGGACGCAAAAGAAAAGTTGTCTAGAATTTAATATCATGATCTTATCTCGAAAAATATTGCTAAACTATTTGAAACACACAATGCAAAAAAAAAAATCTTTCATGGTCAAGATATTGTATAGTATTACGATTAGGGGCAAGCATTGGCTCCAGTTGAACTCCACAACTAGATTGAGTATTTAGTGTGGACTCACGATTCAAGGCAGTCTACAATCAATTAACTTCTTCGGTTACAAAGCGGAATTACTGTTTTGCTCCGAAAACCGATCATCAAGTTAGACAGGTTCCAAATGATTTTGAAGCCTCTTTCTAGATAGAAAGTGCCGTTGAGGTCCGAATCATGATCTTTAACATGAACAAACAACCACAGAATACACGAGCCAAAATAATGGGCCGTTTCCCGACTACCAATCACTTAGGTTCCCGATTGCAATATTTTGAAATCGAGAATCACCTGATTCTAAATCAAGCAATGTCCCACGTCGAGAACCGATCACCCCTAATTGTGTCTAGGAAGCATTTCCAACGAGCAATTTGGATAGGGTGAGGAACTTCTTCCTTCACGCGCCTTCGTGGGAGCGCGTGAGTTAAGTTCTTCTTTCAGTAAATTTTTTATTGTTTCCCTTTGGTTATCAGTGTTAGCGTGGATATGGAAAAACGTGATCGTTAGGGGGATCTTCTTTTTTAATTCTTCCGCACAATTCGATTGCCCAACGTGGGCCCCACGTTTGCCACTTTTTTTAAAAATAATTCGACCCCATTTACCTTTTTTATTCTTTATTCTTTTTTGTGTTCCTCGCCCTCCTTTTTTTTTTTTTGGGTCGAAAATGTGGTCCTGTTTGACCGCCGTAGGTCTTATGTAGCATTGGGGAAAGGAATCGACGAAAGTGAAGGTTATACGTACAAAAGTGAAGAATTTTGCCTATGTACGTCACATAATTATAACGGGAGAAATTAATTTTTTTCTACCTCAAACTATGAAAAAAGATCGGGAAAAAATTTTGTGGGTCAAATTGTTATTTTTATCTTCATAAGATATTAAATCGTTTTTATCGACGAGAATCGGACCTCAAGAGAGATTTTTGAATGCCCTTGTGCCATCAAATGAGTACAATTACGATGTTGAAAGTGGACGGCACATCATGTCACATTTACCTCAAATTGGTGCGCTCATGGTACATTTCTTCAAAATTAATTTTTATGCCGCAAAAAATCCTAAACCTATACATCACACCACATTTACCCCAGAAAATCTCATATGTGCCGCGATTTAGAGTAAACGTAAAATAAATATGTTAGTTTGGGATAAATATGATACGCACATATCGATGTGAAATTTTTTTTATGTGAATATGGCACGATTGTACCAATTTAAAATTTTCCTGTGATATGAAATTTAGTTTAGAGTAAGTGTACTACGATTATGTTTTTTTGATGGTTATTAGATCTTAAAAAAATAAATTCCTGTAAATAACTTTTTTTTTGGAATTTATGCAAATGCGAAGTTATCATTGTCTTCTTTCTAAATTCTTTCTTCTTCTTTTTTTCTTTTTTGTGGCGGTTGAATATTGATTTTTTTAAGTAGGCGCGAATGTTCCGAACCCAAAAAAGAAAAAAAAAAAAGTAAGACACGAATACCAAATTCCCAGCCGACAAAATTCACCTTTCATTTTCGACCGTTCACGTCGTCTCGCACAGACAGAAAATCTTCTCTCTGACCGGAGATCAAAAAGTTCAAAAATGCCCTTGAAAAGTGACGAGCTGTGATCGGAAAAGGCTCGGAAATAGAGGGGGCAATAGAGACTTTTCAAATCGCGGGTCGACAGGCGTGCCTGGTGAAAAGTAGCAAGTGCTGGGCACTGGCAGCTCTGCAAGAATAATGACGAGACTGATTGCTCAGCAGAAACAAAAAATAGAAAAAGAGAAATATAATAAAATTATAAAATGCATAACTATTACAAGTAAGGGTTAATTCGTCGAAAAATCTCAAACAATAACATTTATAATAAATTTATCATAAATTATTATTTTGATCATTAAAAATCCTAAATAGATACACTACTCTAAACTATTTTTTTACTATAATAAATGTCAAATTGATATATTCGTGACAAATTTAACCCGAATAATTTTTTTGACTAACAAAATGCCAAACTTACACATTTATGACAAATTTACCCTCCGTTAGTTTCCATCAAATTAGGTTCATATCATAAAAAATCTCAAATCAATACACATATGACAAATAGATGGTAAAAACTCAAAACCGGTTAACCCGTCAATTGTCACTCGTCATTTAACTCAATAATTTGATGATAAAATTTAATGAAAATTAACAAATGGTAAATTTATTACAAATGTAACGCTTTGGGATAGTTTGGAGTAAATTTATTGTAAAGTATTTTAATTTAAAATTTTTTGTGATAAAAAAATAGTTTGGAGTATAATTTTTTTTGCGCCGTAAACAGAGGGCGACAGAAGCGCGTTTAGGGTCGGTCAATCTTAAGATCATTACAAGAAAAACGGTTTTTTTTTTTTCCCCTTCTTTTGGGGTTAGCAGACCGTTTTCAACTTATAAAGAATAAAATAATAATGCCTTATGATAAGATTTTTAAGTGTTAATAATATTGGGTGGAGGACAAAGTCAGGGAGCGACAGAAATCACAGAAAATCGGTGAAGACAAGTCAGCGAACGGTCGTCTTTCCGAGGTCCCGCGCCGGCCGGGGCTGTAGCCGCTCGACGACATGGCGTTTCAGCTTTAGGATCGGAAGCGTGCAGCGTCCGTGGAGTTTGGGAGAAACAGTGCGTGATTATCTTCGATTAGTTTGGGTGCAAAATTACAGACATTACTGGAGTTGAGAATAATGAAGGATTTTCTGGACATTTCGGTATACCATAACGGAGATTACACCAGCCTGTTTTATAGGCTTTATGAAGTTACTAAAGAATGTGATATATATGTATAAATCAAGATATGCATAATCAAAGGGAGATATATGCGTAAATTTTAAGAGATATATAAAATTAATAAAATTATCTAATATGTCTAACTTAGGAAATTATCCTTGATAAATTCTCTAATAAGTGTCATGCAATCTTTAGCTAAAATGAATATATTCGGTGTTCGCATTTGCGATCCACCAAGCGAAGACGCGATCAAAGGATAAAAACGTGGCCGTTGGGATGGGTCTATTTAAGTCGAATTTTGGTGACAACTCTCGCGTTCCAACTAGTTTAACTTCAAGAGCCGTGTTAATAGCGAGATAAACGAGCAGTTTAGCATCCAAAATGTAGTGGGGGTTGTGCATGGTTCGGGCAGGTCCCCAAATTTTCAGGACCGGACCGGATCGGGACTGGCGATCCGGTCCGGTCCCAGTGAGATCGCTAATACTAGCTTCTTATAGAACATGGATAACAAAAAACCTCAATCGATCATTAATTTTCGCCAATCTGGGCAATGCTTTTGCACGTAAGTGCCCATGCCAACATAACTAAGGTCTATAGCGCCACATTAGGGGGGAAAAATGAGGAAGAAACGAAGAAAAAATTGTGAAAGGGCTGAAAGAAAAAAAATATGACCATAACTAAATGATAAATGAAGGAGGCAAAGAGAACCCAACCAGTTATTCACTTTCTTTAGCAGTATTATCAGGAATAGAGTTGTGTTAACATTTCTAATTCTTTTTTCTAATTATATATATATATATATATATATATATATATATATATATATATTGTAACGGTCCGATCCGGAAGATCCAGTCCCCGATCCCCGGGATGGGACCGAACCGGCCCCCTCAAGGACCGGACCAACCTGGCCAGTCCGGTCCGATCTTGAGCCAGTCCGATCTAGTTTGCACACTCCTAAAATGTATGGTGCAAAAATCCCAGCACTTGTTAGCTTCACGCACTTCAATCCTAAAACTATCGTTTCGGGCATTTTTAAGTCCTAAAAACTTGCAACTCTTGTCCACGACAAGGCTTGGATTTTCGTATCATCGGGTTTCATGCGTTCTCACGTTTGAGCCGTCTATCGAAACTTTCGGGTTGAGTGTTTGCCTGATCTGCACTTAGAGGGTATCTCATGGCGCGAGCTATGCAATCACATTTGCTCTTGAATCTCTAGCTGGCCCTGACATTAATTAATTTCGAAGAAATTAGTGAACGATTTTGCTAGGCGGGGACGTATTCTGACTATACTCATTTCCTACTTCTAGAAGTTAATTCAAGTCGTGCTTAAGTCTCAATTCCAACGACATAGATTCACCTTGGCAGGTGACATAGGCTGGGAAGAAATTTTCTATTTGAAGCTGACCACGATCTT
>JAGVVM010009057.1:0-61930 GCA_019149425.1 Psidium friedrichsthalianum
AAGCCCAATGAATTAGTTTTCATTGCTAATTTGCGACGAACATACCAAAATTCGTCCTAATAGGCGATGAATTTAATTTGTCGCTAGTATTTCGGCCTCCGTTCCCGATTCATCTCTTCTTTATTTGGTGTTATATGGTAAGAATGAAATAAATTGTTATTTATTTCACCATTCTCTAAGCAATTGCCCTATGCTTCAATATGCAAGAGTTTTTTTTTTTGGTAGGTACGCGTTGATGTGAGACAAAATAATTCTATCAAAGTGAGCATTTTTGACTATAAAAAATTCGGCCAATGCCTGCGTAAGTCATATTGATTGGTAATTTTTTCTTTTTTTTGCTTGAATTTTTTTTTAATATGCATATATTCATTTGAAGTAGTATGGGTATTCGTCGCTAAATTCGTCGCTAATTAGCGACGAAAATCAAAATTCGTCGCTAATTAGCCACGAAAATAAAAATTCGTCGCTAATTAGCCACGAAAATAAAAATTCGTCGCTAATTAGCCACGAACGGAGTTTTCGTCGCAATTTTTCGTTGCAATTTGCGACGAACATACCAAAATTCGTCGTAATTAGCGATGAATTTAATTTTCGTCGCTAATTTCGGACGAGCATACCAAATTCGTCGCTAATTAGCGATGAATTTAATTTTCATCGCTAATTTTTCCGCTAATTTTCGTAGCTAATTTGCGACGAACATACCAAAATTCGTCGCTAATAGCGACGAATTTAATTTTCGTCGCTAAATTTGCGACGAACATACCAAAATTCGTCCCTAATAGCAATGAATTAGTTTTCATGCTAATTGCGACGAACATACCAAAATTCGTCGCTAATTAGCGATGAATTTCATTTTCGTCCGCTAGTATTCGGCCTTCCGTTCACGATCTCTCTTCTTATTTGTTTATATGGTAAGAATGAAATTAAATTGTTATTTATTTCACCCTTCTCTTCATCAATGCCCTATGCTTCAATATGAAGTAATTTTTATTTTTTGGTAGGTACGCGTTGAATGTGAGACAAAAACAATTATCATCAAAGTGAGCCATTTTTGACTATAAAAAATTCGGCCAATGCCGCGTAAGTCATATTGATTTGGTAATTTTTTCATTTTTTTTTGCTTGAATTTTTTTATATGTATATATTTCATATTGAAGTAGTATGGGTATTCGTCGCTAAATTCGTCGCTAATTAGCGACGAAAATTCAAAATTCGTCGCCTAATTAGCCACGAAAATAAAAATTCGTCGCCTTATTAGCCACGAAATAAAAATTCGTCGCTAATTAGCCACGAACGGAGTTTTGTCGCAATTTTCGTCGCTCAATTTCCGACGAGATACCAAATTCGTCGCTAATTAGCGATGAATTTAATTTCATCGCTAATTTTCCGCTAATTATCGTAGCTAATTTGCGACGAACATACCAAAATTCGTCGCAATTAGCGACGAATTTAATTTTCTCGCTAATTTGCGACGAACATACCAAAAATTCGTCCCTATTTAGCAATGAATTTAGTTTTCATTGCTAATTTGCGACGAACATACCAAAATTCGTCGCTAATTAGCGATGAATTTCATTTTCGTCGCTAGTATTTCGCCTTCCGTTCCCGATTCTCTCTTCTTATTTGTGTTATTATGGAAGAATGAAATAAATTGTTATTTATTTCACCATTCTCTTCCATCAATTGCCCTATGCTCAATAGAAGTAATTTTTATTTTTGGTAGAGTACGCGTTGATGTGAGACAAAACAATTCTCATCAAAGTGAGCATTTTTACCTATAAAAAATGCGACCAAATGGCTGGGTAAGTCATATTGATTGGTAATTTTTCATTTTTTTTTTGCTTGATTTTTTTTTAATATGCATATATTTCATTTGAAGTAGTCTGGTATTCGTCGCTAAATTCGTCGCAATTAGCGACGAAAATCAAAATTCGTCGCTAATTAGCCACGAAAATAAAAATTCGTCGCTAATTAGCCACGAAAATAAAAATTCGTCGCTAATTAGCCACGGAACGGAGTTTTCGTCGCAATTTTCGTCGCTAATTTGCGACGAACATACAAAATTCGTCGCTAATTAGCGATGAATTTAATTTTCGGTCGCAACTTTTCGTCGCTAATTTCGGACGAGCATACCAAATTCGTCGCTAATTAGCGAGATTTAAATTTTCATCGCTAATTTTCGTGCTAATTTGCGACGAAAATACCAAAATTCGTCGCTAATTAGCGACGAATTTAATTTTGGTCGCTAATTTGCGACGAACATAACCAAATTTCGTCGCTAATTAGCGATGAATTTAATTTTCATCGCTAATTTTTCCGCTAATTATCGTAGCTAATTTGCGACGAACATACCAAAATTCGTCGCTAATTAGCGACGAATTTAATTTTCGTCGCTAATTGCGACGAACATACCAAAATTCGTCCCTAATTAGCAATGAATTTAGTTTTCATTGCTAATTTGCGACGAACATACCAAAATTCGTCGCTAATTAGCGATGAATTTAATTTTCGTCGCTAGTATTTCGGCCTTCCGTTTCCCGATTCTCTCTTCTTATTTGTGTTATATGGTAAGAATGAAATAAATTGTTATTTATTTCACCATTCTCTTCCATCAATTGCCCTATGCTTCAATATGAAGTAATTTTATTTTTTGGTAGGTACGCGTTGATGTGAGACAAAACAATTCTCATCAAAGTGAGCATTTTTGACTATAAAAAATTCGACCAAATGGCTGGGTAAAGTCATATTGATTTGGTAATTTTTTCATTTTTTTTTTGCTTGAATTTTTTTTTAATATGCATATATTTCATTTGAAGTAGTATGGGTATTCGTCGCTAAATTCGTCGCTAATTAGCGACGAAAATCAAAATTCGTCGCTAATAGCCACGAAAAAAAAATCGTCGCTAATTAGCCACGAAGGCGTTTCTCGCAATTTTTCGTTGCTTAATTTGCGACGAAACATACAACCAATTCGTCGCTAATTGCGATGAATTTAATTTTCGTCGCTAATTTCCGACGAAGCATACCAAATTCGTCGTAAATTAGAGATGAATTTAATTTCAGCGCTAATTTTCGAGCTAATTTGCGACGAACATACCAAAAATTCGCGCTAATTAGCGACGAATTTAATTTTCGTCGCTAATTTCCGACGAGCATACCAAATTCGTCGCTAATTAGCGATGATTTAATTTTCATCGCTAATTTTTCCGCTAATTTTCGTAGCTAATTTGCGACGAACATACCAAAATTCGTCGCTAATTAGCGACGAATTTAATTTTCGTCGCTAATTTGCGACGAACATACCAAAATTCGTCCCTAATTAGCAATGAATTTAGTTTTCATTGCTAATTTGCGACGAACATACCAAATTCGTCGCTAATTAGCGATGAATTTAATTTTCGTCGCTAGTATTTCGGCCTTCCGTTTCCCGATTCTCTCTTCTTATTTGTGTTATATGGTAAGAATGAAATAAATTGTTATTTATTTCACCATTCTCTTCCATCAATTGCCCTATGCTTCAATATGAAGTAATTTTTATTTTTTGGTAGGTACGCGTTGATGTGAGACAAAATAATTCTCATCAAAGTGAGCATTTTTGACTATAAAAAATTCGGCCAAATGCCTGCGTAAGTCATATTGATTTGGTAATTTTTTCATTTTTTTTTGCTTGAATTTTTTTTTAATATGCATATATTTCATTTGAAGTAGTATGGGTATTCGTCGCTAAATTCGTCGCTAATTAGCGACGAAAATCAAAATTCGTCGCTAATTAGCCACGAAAATAAAAATTCGTCGCTAATTAGCCACGAAATAAAAATTCGTCGCTAATTAGCCACGAACGGAGTTTTCGTCGCAATTTTTCGTTGCTAATTTGCGACGAACATACCAAAATTCGTCGCTAATTAGCGATGAATTTAATTTTCGTCGCTAATTTCCGACGAGCATACCAAATTCGTCGCTAATTAGCGATGAATTTAATTTTCATCGCTAATTTTTTCCGCTAATTTTCGTAGCTAATTTGCGACGAACATACCAAAATTCGTCGCTAATTAGCGACGAATTTAATTTTCGTCGCTAATTTGCGACGAACATACCAAAATTCGTCCCTAATTAGCAATGAATTTAGTTTTCATTGCTAATTTGCGACGAACATACCAAAATTCGTCGCTAATTAGCGATGAATTTCATTTTCGTCGCTAGTATTTCGGCCTTCCGTTTCCCGATTCTCTCTTCTTATTTGTGTTATATGGTAAGAATGAAATAAATTGTTATTTATTTCACCATTCTCTTCCATCAATTGCCCTATGCTTCAATATGAAGTAATTTTTATTTTTTGGTAGGTACGCGTTGATGTGAGACAAAACAATTCTCATCAAAGTGAGCATTTTTGACTATAAAAAATTCGGCCAAATGCCTGCGTAAGTCATATTGATTTGGTAATTTTTTCATTTTTTTTTTGCTTGAATTTTTTTTAATATGTATATATTTCATTTGAAGTAGTATGGGTATTCGTCGCTAAATTCGTCGCTAATTAGCGACGAAAATCAAAATTCGTCGCTAATTAGCCACGAAAATAAAAATTCGTCGCTAATTAGCCACGAAAATAAAAATTCGTCGCTAATTAGCCACGAACGGAGTTTTCGTCGCAATTTTTCGTCGCTAATTTCCGACGAGCATACCAAATTCGTCGCTAATTAGCGATGAATTTAATTTTCATCGCTAATTTTCCGCTAATTATCGTAGCTAATTTGCGACGAACATACCAAAATTCGTCGCCAATTAGCGACGAATTTAATTTTCTTCGCTAATTTGCGACGAACATACCAAAATTCGTCCCTATTTAGCAATGAATTTAGTTTTCATTGCTAATTTGCGACGAACATACCAAAATTCGTCGCTAATTAGCGATGAATTTCATTTTCGTCGCTAGTATTTCGGCCTTCCGTTTCCCGATTCTCTCTTCTTATTTGTGTTATATGGTAAGAATGAAATAAATTGTTATTTATTTCACCATTCTCTTCCATCAATTGCCCTATGCTTCAATATGAAGTAATTTTTATTTTTTGGTAGGTACGCGTTGATGTGAGACAAAACAATTCTCATCAAAGTGAGCATTTTTGACTATAAAAAATTCGACCAAATGGCTGGGTAAGTCATATTGATTTGGTAATTTTTTCATTTTTTTTTGCTTGAATTTTTTTTTAATATGCATATATTTCATTTGAAGTAGTATGGGTATTCGTCGCTAAATTCGTCGCTAATTAGCGACGAAAATCAAAATTCGTCGCTAATTAGCCACGAAAAAAAAATTCGTCGCTAATTAGCCACGAACGGAGTTTTCGTCGCAATTTTTCGTTGCTAATTTGCGACGAACATACCAAAATTCGTCGCTAATTAGCGATGAATTTAATTTTCGTCGCTAATTTCCGACGAGCATACCAAATTCGTCGCTAATTAGCGATGAATTTAATTTTCATCGCTAATTTTCGTAGCTAATTTGCGACGAACATACCAAAATTCGTCGCTAATTAGCGACGAATTTAATTTTGGTCGCTAATTTGCGACGAACATACCAAAATTCGTCGCTAATTAGCGATGAATTTAATTTTCATCGCTAATTTTTCCGCTAATTATCGTAGCTAATTTGCGACGAACATACCAAAATTCGTCGCTAATTAGCGACGAATTTAATTTTCGTCGCTAATTTGCGACGAACATACCAAAATTCGTCCCTAATTAGCAATGAATTTAGTTTTCATTGCTAATTAGCGACGAACATACCAAAATTCGTCGCTAATTAGCGATGAATTTCATTTTCGTCGCTAGTATTTCGGCCTTCCGTTTCCCGATTCTCTCTTCTTATTCGTGTTATATGGTAAGAATGAAATAAATTGTTATTTATTTCACCATTCTCTTCCATCAATTGCCCTATGCTTCAATATGAAGTAATTTTTATTTTTTGGTAGGTACGCGTTGATGTGAGACAAATAATTCTCATCAAGTGAGCATTTTTGACTATAAAAAATTCGGCCAAATGCCTGCGTAAGTCATATTGATTTGGTAATTTTTTCATTTTTTTTTTGCTTGAATTTTTTTTTAATATGCATATATTTCATTTGAAGTAGTATGGGTATTCGTCGCTAAATTCGTCGCTAATTAGCGACGAAAATCAAAATTCGTCGCTAATTAGCCACGAAAATAAAAATTCGTCGCTAATTAGCCACGAACGGAGTTTTCGTCGCAATTTTTCGTTGCTAATTTGCGACGAACATACCAAAATTCGTCGCTAATTAGCGATGAATTTAATTTTCGTCGCTAATTTCCGACGAGCATACCAAATTCGTCGCTAATTAGCGATGAATTTAATTTTCATCGCTAATTTTTCCGCTAATTTTCGTAGCTAATTTGCGACGAACATACCAAAATTCGTCGCTAATTAGCGACGAATTTAATTTTCGTCGCTAATTTGCGACGAACATACCAAAATTCGTCCCTAATTAGCAATGAATTTAGTTTTCATTGCTAATTAGCGACGAACATACCAAAATTCGTCGCTAATTAGCGATGAATTTCATTTTCGTCGCTAGTATTTTGGCCTTCCGTTTCCCGATTCTCTCTTCTTATTTGTGTTATATGGTAAGAATGAAATAAATTGTTATTTATTTCACCATTCTCTTCCATCAATTGCCCTATGCTTCAATATGAAGTAATTTTTATTTTTTGGTAGGTACGCGTTGATGTGAGACAAAACAATTCTCATCAAAGTGAGCATTTTTGACTATAAAAATTCGGCCAAATGCCTGCGTAAGTCATATTGATTTGGTAATTTTTTCATTTTTTTTTTGCTTGAATTTTTTTTTAAAATGTATATATTTCATTTGAAGTAGTATGGGTATTCGTCGCTAAATTCGTCGCTAATTAGCGACGAAAATCAAATTCGTCGCTAATTAGCCACGAAAATAAAAATTCGTCGCTAATTAGCCACGAACGGAGTTTTCGTCGCAATTTTTCGTTGCTAATTTGCGACGAACATACCAAAATTCGTCGCTAATTAGCGATGAATTTAATTTTCGTCGCTAATTTCCGACGAGCATACCAAATTCGTCGCTAATTAGCGATGAATTTAATTTTCATCGCTAATTTTTCCGCTAATTTTCGTAGCTAATTTGCGACGAACATACCAAAATTCGTCGCTAATTAGCGACGAATTTAATTTTCGTCGCTAATTTGCGACGAACATACCAAAATTCGTCCCTAATTAGCAATGAATTTAGTTTTCATTGCTAATTTGCGACGAACATACCAAATTCGTCGCTAATTAGCGATGAATTTAATTTCGTCGCTAGTATTTCGGCCTTCCGTTTCCCGATTCTCTCTTCTTATTTGTGTTATATGGTAAGAATGAAATAAATTGTTATTTATTTCACCATTCTCTTCCATCAATTGCCCTATGCTTCAATATGAAGTAATTTTTATTTTTTGGTAGGTAACGCGTTGATGTGAGACAAAATAATTCTCATCAAAGTGAGCATTTTTGACTATAAAAAATTCGGCCAAATGCCTGCGTAAGTCATATTGATTTGGTAATTTTTTCATTTTTTTTTGCTTGAATTTTTTTTTAATATGCATATATTTCATTTGAAGTAGTATGGGTATTCGTCGCTAAATTCGTCGCTAATTAGCGACGAAAATCAAAATTCGTCGCTAATTAGCCACGAAAATAAAAATTCGTCGCTAATTAGCCACGAAAATAAAAATTCGTCGCTAATTAGCGACGAATTTTTATTTTCGTGGCTAATTAGCGACGAATTTTGATTTTCGTCGCTAATTAGCGACGAATTTAGCGACGAATACCCATACTACTTCAAATGAAATATATGCATATTAAAAAAAAATTCAAGCAAAAAAAAATGAAAAAATTACCAAATCAATATGACTTACGCAGGCATTTGGCCGAATTTTTTATAGTCAAAAATGCTCACTTTGATGAGAATTATTTTGTCTCACATCAACGCGTACCTACCAAAAAATAAAAATTACTTCATATTGAAGCATAGGGCAATTGATGGAAGAGAATGGTGAAATAAATAACAATTTATTTCATTCTTACCATATAACACAAATAAGAAGAGAGAATCGGGAAACGGAAGGCCGAAATACTAGCGACGAAAATTAAATTCATCGCTAATTAGCGACGAATTTTGGTATGTTCGTCGCAATTAGCAATGAAAACTAAATTCATTGCTAATTAGGGACGAATTTTGGTATGTTCGTCGCAAATTAGCGACGAAAATTAAATTCGTCGCTAATTAGCGACGAATTTTGGTATGTTCGTCGCAAATTAGCTACGAAAATTAGCGGAAAAATTAGCGATGAAAATTAAATTCATCGCTAATTAGCGACGAATTTGGTATGCTCGTCGGAAATTAGCGACGAAAATTAAATTCATCGCTAATTAGCGACGAATTTTGGTATGTTCGTCGCAAATTAGCAACGAAAAATTGCGACGAAAACTCCGTTCGTGGCTAATTAGCGACGAATTTTTATTTTCGTGGCTAATTAGCGACGAATTTTGATTTTCGTCGCTAATTAGCGACGAATTTAGCGACGAATACCCATACTACTTCAAATGAAATATATACATTTTAAAAAAAAATTCAAGCAAAAAAAAATGAAAAAATTACCAAATCAATATGACTTACGCAGGCATTTGGCCGAATTTTTTATAGTCAAAAATGCTCACTTTGATGAGAATTGTTTTGTCTCACATCAACGCGTACCTACCAAAAAATAAAAATTACTTCATATTGAAGCATAGGGCAATTGATGGAAGAGAATGGTGAAATAAATAACAATTTATTTCATTCTTACCATATAACACAAATAAGAAGAGAGAATCGGGAAACGGAAGGCCAAAATACTAGCGACGAAAATGAAATTCATCGCTAATTAGCGACGAATTTTGGTATGTTCGTCGCTAATTAGCAATGAAAACTAAATTCATTGCTAATTAGGGACGAATTTTGGTATGTTCGTCGCAAATTAGCGACGAAAATTAAATTCGTCGCTAATTAGCGACGAATTTTGGTATGTTCGTCGCAAATTAGCTACGAAAATTAGCGGAAAAATTAGCGATGAAAATTAAATTCATCGCTAATTAGCGACGAATTTGGTATGCTCGTCGGAAATTAGCGACGAAAATTAAATTCATCGCTAATTAGCGACGAATTTTGGTATGTTCGTCGCAAATTAGCAACGAAAAATTGCGACGAAAACTCCGTTCGTGGCTAATTAGCGACGAATTTTTATTTTCGTGGCTAATTAGCGACGAATTTTGATTTTCGTCGCTAATTAGCGACGAATTTAGCGACGAATACCCATACTACTTCAAATGAAATATATGCATATTAAAAAAAATTCAAGCAAAAAAAAATGAAAAAATTACCAATCAATATGACTTACGCAGGCATTTGGCCGAATTTTTTATAGTCAAAAATGCTCACTTTGATGAGAATTATTTTGTCTCACATCAACGCGTACCTACCAAAAAATAAAAATTACTTCATATTGAAGCATAGGGCAATTGATGGAAGAGAATGGTGAAATAAATAACAATTTATTTCATTCTTACCATATAACACGAATAAGAAGAGAGAATCGGGAAACGGAAGGCCGAAATACTAGCGACGAAAATGAAATTCATCGCTAATTAGCGACGAATTTTGGTATGTTCGTCGCTAATTAGCAATGAAAACTAAATTCATTGCTAATTAGGGACGAATTTTGGTATGTTCGTCGCAAATTAGCGACGAAAATTAAATTCGTCGCTAATTAGCGACGAATTTTGGTATGTTCGTCGCAAATTAGCTACGATAATTAGCGGAAAAATTAGCGATGAAAATTAAATTCATCGCTAATTAGCGACGAATTTTGGTATGTTCGTCGCAAATTAGCGACCAAAATTAAATTCGTCGCTAATTAGCGACGAATTTTGGTATGTTCGTCGCAAATTAGCTACGAAAATTAGCGATGAAAATTAAATTCATCGCTAATTAGCGACGAATTTGGTATGCTCGTCGGAAATTAGCGACGAAAATTAAATTCATCGCTAATTAGCGACGAATTTTGGTATGTTCGTCGCAAATTAGCAACGAAAAATTGCGACGAAAACTCCGTTCGTGGCTAATTAGCGACGAATTTTTTTTTCGTGGCTAATTAGCGACGAATTTTGATTTTCGTCGCTAATTAGCGACGAATTTAGCGACGAATACCCATACTACTTCAAATGAAATATATGCATATTAAAAAAAAATTCAAGCAAAAAAAAATGAAAAAATTACCAAATCAATATGACTTACCCAGCCATTTGGTCGAATTTTTTATAGTCAAAAATGCTCACTTTGATGAGAATTGTTTTGTCTCACATCAACGCGTACCTACCAAAAAATAAAAATTACTTCATATTGAAGCATAGGGCAATTGATGGAAGAGAATGGTGAAATAAATAACAATTTATTTCATTCTTACCATATAACACAAATAAGAAGAGAGAATCGGGAAACGGAAGGCCGAAATACTAGCGACGAAAATGAAATTCATCGCTAATTAGCGACGAATTTTGGTATGTTCGTCGCAAATTAGCAATGAAAACTAAATTCATTGCTAAATAGGGACGAATTTTGGTATGTTCGTCGCAAATTAGCGAAGAAAATTAAATTCGTCGCTAATTGGCGACGAATTTTGGTATGTTCGTCGCAAATTAGCTACGATAATTAGCGGAAAATTAGCGATGAAAATTAAATTCATCGCTAATTAGCGACGAATTTGGTATGCTCGTCGGAAATTAGCGACGAAAAATTGCGACGACGAAACTCCGTTCGTGGCTAATTAGCGACGAATTTTTATTTTCGTGGCTAATTAGCGACGAATTTTTATTTTCGTGGCTAATTAGCGACGAATTTTGATTTTCGTCGCTAATTAGCGACGAATTTAGCGACGAATACCCATACTACTTCAAATGAAATATATACATATTAAAAAAAATTCAAGCAAAAAAAAAATGAAAAAATTACCAAATCAATATGACTTACGCAGGCATTTGGCCGAATTTTTTATAGTCAAAAATGCTCACTTTGATGAGAATTGTTTTGTCTCACATCAACGCGTACCTACCAAAAAATAAAAATTACTTCATATTGAAGCATAGGGCAATTGATGGAAGAGAATGGTGAAATAAATAACAATTTATTTCATTCTTACCATATAACACAAATAAGAAGAGAGAATCGGGAAACGGAAGGCCGAAATACTAGCGACGAAAATGAAATTCATCGCTAATTAGCGACGAATTTTGGTATGTTCGTCGCAAATTAGCAATGAAAACTAAATTCATTGCTAATTAGGGACGAATTTTGGTATGTTCGTCGCAAATTAGCGACGAAAATTAAATTCGTCGCTAATTAGCGACGAATTTTGGTATGTTCGTCGCAAATTAGCTACGAAAATTAGCGGAAAAATTAGCGATGAAAATTAAATTCATCGCTAATTAGCGACGAATTTGGTATGCTCGTCGGAAATTAGCGACGAAAATTAAATTCATCGCTAATTAGCGACGAATTTTGGTATGTTCGTCGCAAATTAGCAACGAAAAATTGCGACGAAAACTCCGTTCGTGCTAATTAGCGACGAATTTTTATTTTCGTGGCTAATTAGCGACGAATTTTTATTTTCGTGGCTAATTAGCGACGAATTTTGATTTTCGTCGCTAATTAGCGACGAATTTAGCGACGAATACCCATACTACTTCAAATGAAATATATGCATATTAAAAAAAATTCAAGCAAAAAAAAATGAAAAATTACCAAATCAATATGACTTACGCAGGCATTTGGCCGAATTTTTTATAGTCAAAAATGCTCACTTTGATGAGAATTATTTTGTCTCACATCAACGCGTACCTACCAAAAAATAAAAATTACTTCATATTGAAGCATAGGGCAATTGATGGAAGAGAATGGTGAAATAAATAACAATTTATTTCATTCTTACCATATAACACAAATAAGAAGAGAGAATCGGGAAACGGAAGGCCGAAATACTAGCGACGAAAATTAAATTCATCGCTAATTAGCGACGAATTTTGGTATGTTCGTCGCAAATTAGCAATGAAAACTAAATTCATTGCTAATTAGGGACGAATTTTGGTATGTTCGTCGCAAATTAGCGACGAAAATTAAATTCGTCGCTAATTAGCGACGAATTTTGGTATGTTCGTCGCAAATTAGCTACGAAAATTAGCGGAAAAATTAGCGATGAAAATTAAATTCATCGCTAATTAGCGACGAATTTGGTATGCTCGTCGGAAATTAGCGACAAAATTAAATTCGTCGCTAATTAGCGACGAATTTTGGTATGTTCGCGCAAATTAGCTACGAAAATTAGCGATGAAAAATTAAATTCATCGCTAATTAGCGACGAATTGGTATGCTCGTCGGAAATTAGCGACGAAAATGCGACGAAAATTAAATTCATCGCTAATTAGCGACGAATTTTTGTATGTTCGTCGCAAATTAGCGACGAAAAATTGCGACGAAAACTCCGTTCGTGGCTAATTAGCGACGAATTTTTATTTTCGTGGCTAATTAGCGACGAATTTTTATTTTCGTGGCTAATTAGCGACGAATTTTGATTTTCGTCGCTAATTAGCGACGAATTTAGCGACGAATACCCAGACTACTTCAAATGAAATATATGCATATTAAAAAAAAATTCAAGCAAAAAAAAATGAAAAAATTACCAATCAATATGACTTACCCAGCCATTTGGTCGAATTTTTTATAGTCAAAATGCTCACTTTGATGAGAATTGTTTTGTCTCACATCAACGCGTACTACCAAAAAATAAAAATTACTTCATATTGAAGCATAGGGCAATTGATGGAAGAGAATGGTGAAATAAATAACAATTTATTCATTCTTACCATATAACACAAATAAGAAGAGAGAATCGGGAAACGGAAGGCCGAAATACTAGCGACGAAAATGAAATTCATCGCTAATTAGCGACGAATTTTGGTATGTTCGTCGCAAATTAGCAATGAAAACTAAATTCATTGCTAATAGGGACGAATTTTGGTATGTTCGTCGCAAATTAGCGAAGAAAATTAAATTCGTCGCTAATTGGCGACGAATTTTGGTATGTTCGTCGCAAATTAGCTACGATAATTAGCGGAAAATTAGCGATGAAAATTAAATTCATCGCTAATTAGCGACGAATTTGGTATGCTCGTCGGAAATTAGCGACGAAAAATTCGACGAAAACTCGTTCGTGGCTAATTAGCGACGAATTTTTATTTCGTGGCTAATTAGCGACGAATTTTTATTTTCGTGGCTAATTAGCGACGAATTTTGATTTTCGTCGCTAATTAGCGACGAATTTAGCGACGAATACCCATACTACTTCAAAGAAATATATACATATTAAAAAAAAATTCAAGCAAAAAAAAAATGAAAAAATTACCAAATCAATATGACTTACGCAGGCATTTGGCCGAATTTTTTATAGTCAAAAATGCTCACTTTGATGAGAATTGTTTTGTCTCACATCAACGCGTACCTACCAAAAAATAAAAATTACTTCATATTGAAGCATAGGGCAATTGATGGAAGAGAATGGTGAAATAAATAACAATTTATTTCATTCTTACCATATAACACAAATAAGAAGAGAGAATCGGGAAACGGAAGGCGAAATACTAGCGACGAAAATGAAATTCATCGCTAATTAGCGACGAATTTTGGTATGTTCGTCGCAATTAGCAATGAAAACTAAATTCATTGCTAATTAGGGACGAATTTTGGTATGTTCGTCGCAAATTAGCGACGAAAATTAAATTCGTCGCTAATTAGCGACGAATTTTGGTATGTTCGTCGCAAATTAGCTACGAAAATTAGCGGAAAAATTAGCGATGAAAATTAAATTCATCGCTAATTAGCGACGAATTTGGTATGCTCGTCGGAAATTAGCGACGAAAATTAAATTCATCGCTAATTAGCGACGAATTTTGGTATGTTCGTCGCAAATTAGCAACGAAAAATTGCGACGAAAACTCCGTTCGTGGCTAATTAGCGACGAATTTTTATTTTCGTGGCTAATTAGCGACGAATTTTTATTTTCGAATTTTCGTCGCTAATTAGCGACGAATTTAGCGACGAATACCATACTACTTCAAATGAAATATATGCATATTAAAAAAAAATTCAAGCAAAAAAAAAATGAAAAAATTACCAAATCAATATGACTTACGCAGGCATTTGGCCGAATTTTTTATAGTCAAAAATGCTCACTTTGATGAGAATTATTTTGTCTCACATCAACGCGTACCTACCAAAAAATAAAAATACTTCATATTGAAGCATAGGGCAATTGATGGAAGAGAATGGTGAAATAAATAACAATTTATTTCATTCTTACCATATAACACAAAAGAAGAGGAATCGGGAAACGGAAGCCGAAATACTAGCGACGAAAATGAAATTCATCGCTAATTAGCGACGAATTTTGGTATGTTCGTCGCAAATTAGCAATGAAAACTAAATTCATTGCTAATTAGGGACGAATTTTGGTATGTTCGTCGCAAATTAGCGACGAAAATTAAATTCGTCGCTAATTAGCGACGATTTTGGTATGTTCGTCGCAATTAGCTACGATAATTAGCGGAAAAATTAGCGATGAAAATTAAATTCATCGCTAATTAGCGACGAATTTTGGTATGTTCGTCGCAAAATTAGCGACCAAAATTAAATTCGTCGCTAATTAGCGAAAATTTTGGTATGTTCGTCGCAAATTAGCTACGAAAATTAGCGATGAAAATTAAATTCATCGCTAATTAGCGACGAATTTGGTATGCTCGTCGGAAATTAGCGACGAAAATTAAATTCATCGCTAATTAGCGACGAATTTTGGTATGTTCGTCGCAAATTGGCAACGAAAAATTGCGACGAAAACTCCGTCGTGGCTAATTAGCGACGAATTTTTTTTTCTGGCTAATTAGCGACGAATTTTGATTTTCGTCGCTAATTAGCGACGAATTTAGCGACGAATACCCATACTACTTCAAATGAAATTATGCATATTAAAAAAAAATTCAAGCAAAAAAAAATGAAAAAATTACCAAATCAATATGACTTACCCAGCCATTTGGTCGAATTTTTTTAGTCAAAAATGCTCACTTTGATGAGAATTGTTTTGTCTCACATCAACGCGTACCTACCAAAAAATAAAAATTACTTCATATTGAAGCATAGGGCAATTGATGGAAGAGAATGTTGAAATAAATAACAATTTATTTCATTCTTACCATATAACACGAATAAGAAGAGAGAATCGGGAAACGGAAGGCCGAAATACTAGCGACGAAAATGAAATTCATCGCTAATTAGCGACGAATTTTGGTATGTTCGTCGCTAATTAGCAATTGCAAACTAAATTCATTGCTAATTAGGGACGAATTTTGGTATGTTCCGTCGCAAATTAGCGACGAAAATTAATTCGTCGCTAATTAGCGACGATTTTGGTATGTTCGTCGCAAATTAGCTACGATATTAGCGGAAAAATTAGCGATGAAAATTAAATTCATCGCTAATTAGCGACGAATTTTGGTATGTTCGTCGCAAATTAGCGACCAAAATTTAAATTCGTCGCTAATTAGCGACGAATTTTGGTATGTTGTCGCAAATTAGCTACGAAAATTAGCGATGAAAATTAAATTCATCGCTAATTAGCGACGAATTTGGTATGCTCGTCGGAAATTAGCGACGAAAAGTTGCGACGAAAATTAAATTCATCGCTAATTAGCGACGAATTTTGGTATGTTCGTCGCAAATTAGCGACGAAAAATTGCGACGAAAACTCCGTTCGTGGCTAATTAGCGACGAATTTTCGTGGCTAATTAGCGACGAATTTTTTTTCGTGGCTAATTAGCGACGAATTTTGATTTTCGTCGCTAATTACGACGAATTAGCGACGAATACCCAGACTACTTCAAATGAAATATATGCATATTAAAAAAAAATTCAAGCAAAAAAAAATGAAAAAATTACCAAATCAATATGACTTACCCAGCCATTTGGTCGAATTTTTTATAGTCAAAAATGCTCACTTTGATGAGAATTGTTTTGTCTCACATCAACGCGTACCTACCAAAAATAAAAATTACTTCATATTGAAGCATAGGGCAATTGATGGAAGAGAATGGTGAAATAAATAACAATTTATTTCTTCTTACCATATAACACAAATAAGAAGAGAGAATCGGGAAACGGAAAGGCCGAAATACTAGCGACGAAAATGAAATTCATCGCTAATTACGACGAATTTTGGTATGTTCGTCGCAAATTAGCAATGAAAACTAATTCATTGCTAAATAGGGACGAATTTTGGTATGTTTCGTCGCAAATTAGCGAAGAAAATTAAATTCGTCGCTAATTGCGACGATTTTGGTATGTTCGTCGCAAATTAGCTACGATAATTAGCGGAAAATTAGCGATGAAAATTAAATTCATCGCTAATTAGCGACGAATTTGGTATGCTCGTCGGAAATTAGCGACGAAAATTTGCGACGAAAACTCCGTTCGTGGCTAATTAGCGACGAATTTTTATTTTCGTGGCTAATTAGCGACGAATTTTTATTTTCGTGGCTAATTAGCGACGAATTTTGATTTTCGTCGCTAATTAGCGACGATTTAGCGACGAATACCCATACTACTTCAAATGAAATATATACATATTAAAAAAAAAATTCAAGCAAAAAAAAAATGAAAAAATTACCAAATCAATATGACTTACGCAGGCATTTGGCCGAATTTTTTATAGTCAAAAATGCTCACTTTGATGAGAATTGTTTTGTCTCACATCAACGCGTACCTACCAAAAATAAAAATTACTTCATATTGAAGCATAGGGCAATTGATGGAAGAGAATGGTGAAATAAATAACAATTATTTTCATTCTTACCATATAACACAAATAAGAAGAGAGAATCGGGAAACGGAAGGCCGAAATACTAGCGACGAAAATGAAATTCATCGCTAATTAGCGACGAATTTTGGTATGTTCGTCGCAAATTAGCAATGAAAACTAAATTCATTGCTAATTAGGGACGAATTTTGGTATGTTCGTCGCAAATTAGCGACGAAAATTAAATTCGTCGCTAATTAGCGACGAATTTTGGTATGTTCGTCGCAAATTAGCTACGAAAATTAGCGGAAAAATTAGCGATGAAAATTAAATTCATCGCTAATTAGCGACGAATTTGGTATGCTCGTCGGAAATTAGCGACGAAAATTAAATTCATCGCTAATTAGCGACGAATTTTGGTATGTTCGTCGCAAATTAGCAACGAAAAATTGCGACGAAAACTCCGTTCGTGGCTAATTAGCGACGAATTTTTATTTTCGTGGCTAATTAGCGACGAATTTTTATTTTCGTGGCTAATTAGCGACGAATTTTGATTTTCGTCGCTAATTAGCGACGAATTTAGCGACGAATACCCATACTACTTCAAATGAAATATATGCATATTAAAAAAAAATTCAAAAAAAAAAATGAAAAATTACCAAATCAATATGACTTACGCAGGCATTTGGCCGAATTTTTTATAGTCAAAAATGCTCACTTTGATGAGAATTATTTGTCTCACATCAACGCGTACCTACCAAAAATAAAAATTACTTCATATTGAAGCATAGGGCAATTGATGGAAGAGAATGGTGAAATAAATAACAATTTATTTCATTCTTACCATATAACACAAATAAGAAGAGAGAATCGGGAAACGGAAGGCCGAAATACTAGCGACGAAAATTAAATTCATCGCTAATTAGCGACGAATTTTGGTATGTTCGTCGCAAATTAGCAATGAAAACTAAATTCATTGCTAATTAGGGACGAATTTTGGTATGTTCGTCGCAAATTAGCGACGAAAATTAAATTCGTCGCTAATTAGCGACGAATTTTGGTATGTTCGTCGCAAATTAGCTACGAAAATTAGCGGAAAAATTAGCGATGAAAATTAAATTCATCGCTAATTAGCGACGAATTTGGTATGCTCGTCGGAAATTAGCGACGAAAAATTAAAGTCATCCTAATTAGCGACGAATTTTTGGTATGTTCGTCGCAAATTAAGCAACGAAAAATTGCGACGAAAACTCCGTTCGTGCTAATAGCGACGAATTTTTATTTTCGTGGCTAATTAGCGACGAATTTTGATTTTTCGTCGCTAATTAGCGACGAATTTAGCGACGAATACCCATACTACTTTCAAATCTGAATATATACATTTTAAAAAAAAATTCAAGCAAAAAAAAATGAAAAAATTACCAAATCAATATGACTTACGCAGGCATTTGGCCGAATTTTTTATAGTCAAAAATGCTCACTTTTTGATGAGAATTGTTTTGTCTCACATCAACGCGTACCTACCAAAAAATAAAAATTACTTCATATTGAAGCATAGGGCAATTGATGGAAGAGAATGTGAAATAAATACAATTTTTATTTCATTCTTACCATAATAACACAAATAAGAAGAAGAATCGGGAAACGGAAGGCCAAAATACTAGCGACGAAAATGAAATTCATTCGCTAATTAGCGACGAATTTTGGTATGTTCGTCGCAAATAGCAACGAAAATTGCGAAACGAAAACTCCGTTCGTGCTATTAGCGACGAAAAATTTTTATTTTCGTGGTAATTAGCGACGAATTTTGATTTTCGTCGCTAATTAGCGACGAATTTAGCGACGAATACCCATACTACTTCAAATGAAATATATACATATTAAAAAAAAATTCAAGCAAAAAAAAAATTGAAAAAATTACCAAATCATATGACTTCCCAGGCCATTTGGCCGAATTTTTTATAGTCAAAATGCTCAATTTGATGAGAATTCTTTTTGTCATATCAACCCCCCCCGTACCTACCAAAAAATAAAAATTACTTCATTTGAAGCATAGGGCAATTGATGGAAGAGAATGGTGAAATAAATAACAATTTTTTTTCATTCTTACCATATAACCAAATAGAAGAGAGAATCGGAAACGGAAGGCGGAAATATTAGCGACGAAATTAAATTCATCGCTAATTAGCGACGAATTTTGGTATGTTCGTCGCTAATTAGCAATGAAAGCTAAATTCATTGTTAATTAGGGACGAAATTTTGGTATGTTCGTCGCAAATTAGCGACAAAAATTAAATTCGTCGCTAATTAGCGACGAATTTTGGTATGTTCGTCGCAAATTAGCTACGATAATAGCGGAAAATTTAGCGATGAAAATTAAATTCATCGCTAATTAGCGACGAATTTGGTATGCTCGTCGGAAATTAGCGACGAAAATTAGCGACGAAAATTAAATTCGTCGCTAATTAGCGACGAATTTTGGTATGTTCGTCCGCAAATTAGCTACGATTAATTAGTCGGAAAATTGCGATGAATTAAATTCATCGCTAATTAGCGACGAATTTTTGGTATTTCGTCGAAAATTAGCAACGAAAAATTGCGAACGAAAACCTCCTTCGTGGCTAATTAGCGACGAATTTTTATTTTCGTGGCTAATTAGCGACGAATTTTTTATTTTCGTGGCTAATTAGCGACGAATTTTGATTTTCGTCGCTAATTAGCGACGAATTTAGCGACGAATACCCATACTACTTCAAATGAAATATATACATATTAAAAAAAAATTCAGCAAAAAAAAAAATTGAAAAAAATTACCAAATCAATATGACTTCCCAGGCATTTTGGCCGAATTTTTTATAGTCAAAAATGCTCAATTTGATGAGAATTCTTTTGTGTCATATCAACGCGTACCTACCAAAAATAAAATTTAATTCATATTGAAGCATAGGGCAATTGATGGAAGAGAATGGTGAAATAAATAACAATTTATTTCATTCTTACCATATACACAAAATAAGAAGAGAGAATCGGGGAAACGGAAGGCGGAAATATTAGCGACGAACATTAAATCATCGCTAATTAGCGACGAATTTAATTTTTGTCGCTAATTTGCGACGAACATACCAAAATTCGTCCCTAATTAGCAATGAATTTAGCTTTTCATTGCTAATTAAGCGACGAACATACCAAAATTCGTCGCTAATTAGCGATGAATTAATTTTTCGTCGCTAATTATTTCCGCCTTCCCGTTTCCCGATTCTCTCTTCTTATTTGTGTTATATGGTAAGAATGAAATAAATTGTTATTTATTTCACCATTCTCTTCCATCAATTGCCCTATGCTTCAATATGAAGTAATTTTTTATTTTTTGGTAGGTACGCGTTGATATGACACAAAAGAATTCTCATCAAATTGAGCATTTTTGACTATAAAAAATTCGGCCAAATGCCTGGTAAGTCATATTGATTTTGGTAATTTTTTCAATTTTTTTTTGCTTGAATTTTTTTTTAAATATGTATATATTTCATTTGAAGTAGTATGGGTATTCGTCGCTAAATTCGTCGCTAATTAGCGACGAAAATCAAAATTCGTCGCTATTAGCCACGAAAATAAAATTCGTCGCTAATTAGCCACGAAAATAAAATTCGTCGCTAATTAGCCACGAATTTGGAGTTTTCGTCGCAATTTTTCGTTGCTAATTTTCGACGAACATACCAAAATCGTCGCTAATTTAGCGATGAATTTAATTTTCATTTCATCGCTAATTTTTTCGCTAATTATCGTAGCTAATTTGCGACGAACATACCAAAATTCGTCGCTAATTAGCGACGAATTTAATTTTCGTCGCTAATTTTCGTCGCTAATTTCGACGAGCATACCAAATTCGTCGCTAATTTAGCGATGAATTTAATTTTCATCGCTAATTTTTCCCTAATTATCGTAGCTAATTTGCGACGAACATACCAAAATTCGTCGCTAATTAGCGACGAATTTATTTTTTCGTCGCTAATTTGCGACGAACATACCAAAATTCGTCCCTAATTAACATAATTTAGCTTCATTGCTAATTAGCGACGAACATACCAAAATTCGTCGCTAATTAGCGATGAATTTAATTTTCGTCGCAAATTTATTTCCGCCTTCCGTTTCCCGATTCTCTCTTCTTATTTGTGTTTATATGGTAAGAATGAAATAAATTGTTATTTTTTCACCATTCTCTTCCATCAATTGCCCTATGCTTCAATATGAAGTAATTTTTATTTTTTGGTAGGTACGCGTTTGATATGACACAAAAGAATTCTCATCAAATTGAGCATTTTTTGACTATAAAAAAATTCGGCCAAATGCCTGGGTAAGTCATATTGATTTGGTAATTTTTTCAATTTTTTTTTGCTTGAATTTTTTTTAATATGTAATATTTCATTTGAAGTAGTATGGGTATTCGTCGCTAAATTCGTCGCTAATTAGCGACGAAAATTCAAAATTCGTCGCTAATTAGCCACGAAATAAAATTCGTCGCTAATGAGCCACGAACGGAGTTTTCGTCGCAATTTTTTCGTTGCTAATTTTGCGACGACACATACCAAATTCGTCGCTAATTAGCGATGAATTTCATTTTCGTCGCTAGTATTTTGGCCTTCCGTTTCCCGATTCTCTCTTCTTATTTGTGTTATATGGTAAAATGAAATAAATTGTTATTTATTTCACCATTCTCTTCCATCAATTGCCCTATGCTTCAATATGAAGTAATTTTTTATTTTTTGGTAGGTACGCGTTGATGTGAGACAAAACAATTCTCATCAAAGTGAGCATTTTTGACTATAAAAAATTCGGCCAAATGCCTGCGTAAGTCATATTGATTTGGTAATTTTTTCATTTTTTTTTTGCTTGAATTTTTTTTTAAAATGTATATATTTTCATTTGAAGTAGTATGGGTATTCGTCGCTAAATTCGTCGCTAATTTAGCGACGAAAATCAAAATTCGTCGCTATTAGCCACGAAAATAAAAATTCGTCGCTAATTAGCCACGAACGGAGTTTTTCGTCGTCGCAATTTTTCGTTGCTAATTTGCGACGAACATACCAAAATTCGTCGCTAATTAGCGATGAATTTAATTTTCGTCGCTAATTTCCGACGAGCATACCAAATTCGTCGCTAATTAAGCGATGAATTTAATTTTCATCGCTAATTTTTCCGCTAATTTTCGTAGCTAATTTGCGACGAACATACCAAAATTCGTCGCTAATTAGCGACGAATTTATTTTCGTCGCTAATTTGCGACGAACATACCAAAATTCGTCCCTAATTAGCAATGATTTAGTTTTCATTGCTAATTTGGCGACGAACATACCAAATTTCGTCGCTAATTAGCGATGAATTTAATTTTCGTCGCTGTATTTCGGCCTTCCGTTTTCCCGATTCTCTCTTCTTATTTGTGTTATATGGTAAGAATGAAATAAATTGTTATTTATTTCACCATTCTCTTCCATCAATTGCCCTATGCTTCAATATGAAGTATTTTTATTTTTTTGGTAGGTACGCCGTTGATGTGAGACAAAATAATTCTCATCAAAGTGAGCATTTTTGCTATAAAAAATTCGGCCAAATGCCTGCGTAAGTCATATTGATTTGGTAATTTTTTCATTTTTTTTTTTGCTTGAATTTTTTTTTAATATGCATATATTTTCATTTGAAGTAGTATGGGTATTCGTCGCTAAATTCGTCGCTAATTAGCGACGAAAATCAAATTCGTCGCTAATTAGCCACGAAAATAAAAATTCGTCGCTAATTAGCCACGAAAATAAAAATTCGTCGCTAATTAGCCACGAACGGAGTTTTCGTCGCAATTTTCGTTGCTAATTTTGCGACGAACATACCAAAATTCGTCGCTAATTAGCGATGAATTTAATTTTCGTCGCTAATTTCCGACGAGCATCACCAAATTCGTCGCTAATTAGCGATGAATTTAATTTTCATCGCTAATTTTCCGCTAATTTTCGTAGCTAATTTGCGACGAACATACCAAAATTCGTCGCTAATTAGCGACGAATTTAATTTTCGTCGCTAATTTGCGACGAACATACCAAAATTCGTCCCTAATTAGCAATGAATTTAGTTTTCATCATTGCTAATTTGCGACGAACATACCAAAATTCGTCGCTAATTAGCGATGAATTTCATTTTCGTCGCTAGTATTTCGGCCTTCCGTTTCCCGATTCTCTCTTCTTATTTGTGTTATATGGTAAGAATGAAATAAAATTGTTATTTATTTCACCATTCTCTTCCATCAATTGCCCTATGCTTCAATATGAAGTAATTTTTATTTTTTGGTAGGTACGCGTTGATGTGAGACAAAACAATTCTCATCAAAGTGAGCATTTTTGACTATAAAAATTCGGCCAAATGCCTGCGTAAGTCATATTGATTTGGTAATTTTTTCATTTTTTTTTTGCTTGAATTTTTTTTTAATATGTATATATTTCATTTGAAGTAGTATGGGTATTCGTCGCTAAATTCGTCGCTAATAGCGACGAAAATCAAAATTCGTCGCTAATTAGCCACGAAAATAAAAATTCGTCGCTAATTAGCCACGAAAATAAAAATTCGTCGCTAATTAGCCACGAACGGAGTTTTCGTCGCAATTTTTCGTCGCTAATTTCCGACGAGCATACCAAATTCGTCGCTAATTAGCGATGAATTTAATTTTCATCGCTAATTTTCCGCTAATTATCGTAGCTAATTTGCGACGAACATACCAAAATTCGTCGCCAATTAGCGACGAATTTAATTTTCTTCGCTAATTTGCGACGAACATACCAAAATTCGTCCCTATTTAGCAATGAATTTAGTTTTCATTGCTAATTTGCGACGAACATACCAAAATTCGTCGCTAATTAGCGATGAATTTCATTTTCGTCGCTAGTATTTCGGCCTTCCGTTTCCCGATTCTCTCTTCTTATTTGTGTTATATGGTAAGAATGAAATAAATTGTTATTTATTTCACCATTCTCTTCCATCAATTGCCCTATGCTTCAATATGAAGTAATTTTTTATTTTTGGTAGGTACGCGTTGATGTGAGAAAAACAATTCTCATCAAAGTGAGCATTTTTGACTATAAAAAATTCGACCAAATGGCTGGTAAGTCATATTGATTTGGTAATTTTTTCATTTTTTTTTTGCTTGATTTTTTTTTTAATATGCATATATTTCATTTGAAGTAGTCTGGGTATTCGTCGCTAAATTCGTCGCTAATTAGCGACGAAAATCAAAATTCGTCGCTAATTAGCCACGAAAATAAAAATTCGTCGCTAATTAGCCACGAAAATAAAAATTCGTCGCTAATTAGCCACGAACGGAGTTTTCGTCGCAATTTTTCGTCGCTAATTTGCGACGAACATACCAAAATTCGTCGCTAATTAGCGATGAATTTAATTTTCGTCGCAACTTTTCGTCGCTAATTTCCGACGAGCATACCAAATTCGTCGCTAATTAGCGATGAATTTAATTTTCATCGCTAATTTTCGTAGCTAATTTGCGACGAACATACCAAAATTCGTCGCTAATTAGCGACGAATTTAATTTTGGTCGCTAATTGCGACGAACATACCAAAATTCGTCGCTAATTAGCGATGAATTTTAATTTTCATCGCTAATTTTTCCGCTAATTATCGTAGCTAATTTGCGACGACATACCAAAATTCGTCGCTAATTTAGCGACGAATTTAATTTTCGTCGCTAATTTGCGACGAACATACCAAAATTCGTCCCTAATTAGCAATGATTTAGTTTTCATTGCTATTAGCGACGAACATACCAAATTCGTCGCTATTAGCGATGAATTTCATTTTCGTCGCTAGTATTTCGGCCTTCCGTTTCCCGATTCTCTCTTCTTATTCGTGTTATATGGTAAGAATGAAATAAATTGTTTTTTATTTCACCATTCTCTTCCATCAATTGCCCTATGCTTCAATATGAAGTAATTTTTATTTTTTGGTAGGTACGCGTTGATGTGAGACAAAACAATTCTCATCAAAGTGAGCATTTTTGACTATAAAAATTCGACCAAATGGCTGGGAAGTCATATTGATTTGGTAATTTTTTTCATTTTTTTTTGCTTGAATTTTTTTTTAATATGCATATATTTCATTTGAAGTAGTATGGGTATTCGTCGCTAAATTCGTCGCTAATTAGCGACGAAAATCAAAATTCGTCGCTAATTAGCCACGAAAAAAAATTCGTCGCTAATTAGCCACGAACGGAGTTTTCGTCGCAATTTTTCGTTGCTAATTTGCGACGAACATACCAAATTCGTCGCTAATTAGCGATGAATTTTAATTTTCGTCGCTAATTTCCGACGAGCATACCAAATTTCGTCGCTAATTAGCGATGAATTTTATTTTCATCGCTAATTTTCGTAGCTAATTTGCGACGAACATACCAAAATTCGTCGCTAATTAGCGACGAATTTAATTTTGGTCGCTAATTTGCGACGAACATACCAAAATTCGTCGCTAATTAGCGATGAATTTAATTTTTTCATCGCTAATTTTTCCGCTAATTATCGTAGCTATTTGCGACGAACATACCAAAATTCGTCGCTAATTAGCGACGAATTTAATTTTCGTCGCTAATTTGCGACGAACATACCAAATTCGTCCCTAATTAGCAATGAATTTAGTTTTTCATTGCTAATTAGCGACGAACATACCAAAATTCGTCGCTAATTAGCGATGAATTTCATTTTCCGTCGCTAGTATTTCGGCTTCCGTTTCCCGATTCTCTCTTCTTATTCGTGTTATATGGTAAGAATGAAATAAATTGTTTTTATTTATTTCACCATTCTCTTCCATCAATTGCCCTATGCTTCAATATGAAGTAATTTTTTATTTTTGGTGGTACGCGTTGATGTGAGACAAAATATTCTCATCAAAGTGAGCATTTTTGACTATAAAAAATTCGGCCAAATGCCTGCGTAAGTCATATTGATTTGGTAATTTTTTCATTTTTTTTTGCTTGAATTTTTTTTTAATATGCATATATTTCAATTTAAGTAGTATGGGTATTCGTCGCTAAATTCGTCGCTAATTAGCGACGAAAATCAAAATTCGTCGTATTAGCCCACGAAAATAAAAATTCGTCGCTAATTAGCCACGAACGGAGTTTTCGTCGCAATTTTTCGTTGCTAATTTGCGACGAACATACCAAAATTCGTCGCTAATTTAGCGATGAATTAATTTTCGTCGCTAATTTCCGACGAGCATACCAAATTCGTCGCTAATTAGCGATGAATTTAATTTTCATCGCTAATTTTTCCGCTAATTTTCGTAGCTAATTTGCGACGAACATAACCAAAATTCGTCGCTAATTAGCGACGAATTTAATTTTTCGTCGCTATTTGCGACGAACATACCAAAATTCGTCCCTAATTAGCAATGAATTTTAGTTTTCATTGGCTAATTAGCGACCGAACATACCAAAATTCGTCGCTAATTAGCGATGAATTTCATTTTCGTCGCTAGTATTTTGGCCTTCCGTTCCCGATTCTCTCTTTCTATTTGTCTTATATGGTAAGAATGAAATAAATTGTTATTTATTTCACCATTCTCTTCCATCAATTGCCCTATGCTTCAATATGAAGTAATTTTTATTTTTTGGCAGGTACGCGTTGATGTGAGACAAAACAATTCTCATCAAATTGAGCATTTTTGACTATAAAAAATTCGACCAAATGCCTGGGTAAGTCATATTGATTTGGTAATTTTTTCATTTTTTTTGCTTGAATTTTTTTTTAAAATGTATATATTTCATTTGAAGTAGTATGGGTATTCGTCGCTAAATTCGTCGCTAATTAGCGACGAAAATCAAAATTCGTCGCTAATTAGCCACGAAAATAAAAATTCATCGCTAATTAGCCACGAATGGAGTTTTCGTCGCAATTTTTCGTCGCTAATTTGCGAGGAACATGCCAAAATTCGTCGCTAATTAGCGATGAATTTAATTTTCGTCGCAAATTTCCGACGAGCATACCAAATTCGTCGCTAATTAGCGATGAATTTAATTTTCATCGCTAATTTTTCCGCTAATTTTCGTAGCTAATTTGCGTCGAACATACCAAAATTCGTCGCTAATTAGCGACGAATTTAATTTTCGTCGCTAATTTGCGACGAACATACCAAAATTCGTCCCTAATTAGCAATGAATTTAGTTTTCATTGCTAATTTGCGACGAACATACCAAAATTCGTCGCTAATTAGCGATGAATTTAATTTTGGTCGCTAATATTTCTGCCTTCCGTTTCCGATTCTCTCTTCTTATTTGTGTTATATGGTTAGAATGAAATAAATTGTTATTTATTTCACCATTCTCTTCCATCAATTGCCCTATGCTTCAATATGAAGTAATTTTTTTTTTTGGCAGGTACGCGTTGATGTGAGACAAAACAATTCTCATCAAATTGAGCATTTTTGACTATAAAAAATTCGACCAAATGCCTGGGTAAGTCATATTGATTTGGTAATTTTTTCATTTTTTTTTTCCTTGAATTTTTTTTTAATATGTATATATTTCATTTGAAGTAGTATTGGTATTCGTCGCTAATTAGCGACGAAAATGAAAATTCGTCGCTAATTAGCCACGAAAATAAAAATTCGTCGCTAATTAGCCGCGAACGGAGTTTTCGTCGCAATTTTCGTCGCTAATTTGCGCGAACATACAAAAATTCGTCGCTAATTAGCGAGGAATTAAATTTTCGTCGCAAATTTTCGTTGCAAATTTTCGTTTTTCGTCGCTGATTTCCGACGAGCATACCAAATTCTTCGCTAATTAGCGATGAATTTAATTTCATCTAATTTTTCCGCTAATTTCAGTAGCTAATATGCGACGAACATACCAAAATTCGTCGCTAAACTAGCGACGAATTTAATTTTCGTCGCTAATTTGCGGCGAACATACCAAAATTCGTCCCTAATTAGCAATGAATTTAGTTTTCATTGCTAATTTGCGACGAACATACCAAAATTCGTCGCTAATTAGCGATGAATTTAATTTTCGTCGCTAATTTCCGACGAGCATACCAAATTCGTCGCTAATTAGCGATGAATTTTCGCTAATTTTTCCGCTAATTTTCGTAGCTAATTTGCGACGAACATACCAAAATTCGTCGCTAATTAGCGACGAATTAATTTTCGTCTCTAATTTGCGACGAACATACCAAAATTCGTCCCTAATTAGCAATGAATTTAGTTTTCATTGCTAATTTGCGACGAACATACCAAAATTCGTCGCTAATTAGCGATGAATTTAATTTTCGTCGGAATATTTCGGCCTTCCGTTTCCCGATTCTCTCTTCTTATTTGTGTTATATGGTAAGCATGAAATAAATTGTTATTTATTTCACCATTCTCTTCCATCAATTGCCCTATGCTTCAATATGAACTAAATTTTTATTTTTTGGGAAGTACGCGTTGATGTGACACAAAACAATTCTCATCAAATTGAGCATTTTTTACTATAAAAAATTCGACCAAATCCCTGGGTAAGTCATATTGGTTTGGTAATTTTTTCATTTTTTTTTTCCTTGAATTTTTCTTTAATATGTATATATTTCATTTGAAGTAGTATGGGTATTCGTCGCTAAATTCGTCGCTAATTAGCGACGAAAATAAAAATTCGTCGCTAATTAGCCACGAACGAGATTTTCGTCGCAATTTTTCGTCGCTAATTTGCGACGAACATACAAAATTCGTCGCAAATTTTCGTTGCAAATTTTCGTCGCTAATTTTCGTCGCTAATTTTCGTCGCTAATTTTCGTCGCTAATTAGCGAGGAATTAAATTTTCGTCGCAAATTTTCGTTGCAAATTTTCGCGCTAATTTTCGTCGCTGATTTCCGACGAGCATACCAAATTCGTCGCTAATTAGCGATGAAGTTAATTTTCATCTCTAATTTTTCCGCTAATTTTAGTAGCTAATATGCGACGAACATACCAAAATTCGTCGCTAATTTGCGGCGAACATACCAAATTCGTCCCTAATTAGCAATGAATTTAGTTTTCATTGCTAATTTGCGACGAACATACCAAAATTCGTCGCTAATTAGCGATGAATTTAATTTTCGTCGCTAATTTCCGACGAGCATACCAAATTTGTCGCTAATTAGCGATGAATTTAATTTTGATCGCTAATTTTTCGCTAATTTTCGTAGCAAATTTGCGACGAACATACCAAAATTCGTCGCTAATTAGCGACGAATTTAATTTTCGTCTCTAATTTGCGACGAACATACCAAAATTCGTCCCTAATTAGCAATGAATTTAGTTTTCATTGCTAATTTGCGACGAACATACCAAAATTCGTCGCTAATTAGCGAGGAATTAAATTTTCGTCGCAAATTTTCGTTGCAAATTTTCGTCGTAATTTTCGTCGCTGATTTCCGACGAGCATACCAAATTCTTCGCTAATTAGCGATGAATTTAATTTTCATCTCTAATTTTTCCGCTAATTTTAGCAGCTAATATGCGACGAAATACCAAAATTCGTCGCTAATTGCGACGAATTTAATTTTCGTCGCTAATTTGCGGCGAACATACCAAATTTCGTCCCTAATTAGCCATGAATTTAGTTTTCATTGCTAATTTGCGACGAACATACCAAAATTCGTCGCTAATTAGCGATGAATTTAATTTTCGTCGCTAATTTCCGACGAGCATACCAAATTCGTCGCTAATTAGCGATGAATTTAATTTTGATCGCTAATTTTTCCGCTAATTTTCGTAGCTAATTTGCGACGAACATACCAAAATTCGTCGCTAATTAGCGACGAATTTAATTTTCGTCTCTAATTTGCGACGAACATACCAAAATTCGTCCCTAATTAGCAATGAATTTAGTTTTCATTGCTAATTTGCGACGAACATACCAAAATTCGTCGCTAATTAGCGATGAATTTAATTTTCGTCGCTAATATTTCGGCCTTCCGTTTCCCGATTCTCTCTTCTTATTTGTGTTATATGGTAAGCATGAAATAAATTGTTATTTATTTCACCATTCTCTTCCGTCAATTGCCCTATGCTTCAATATGAAGTAATTTTTATTTTTTGGCAAGTACGCGTTGATGTGACACAAAACAATTCTCATCAAATTGAACATTTTTGACTATAAAAAATTGACCAAATCCCTGGGTAAGTCATATTGGTTGGTAATTTTTTCATTTTTTTTTCCTTGAATTTTTCTTTAATATATATATATTTCATTTGAAGTAGTATGGGTATTCGTCGCTAAATTCGTCGCTAATTAGCGACGAAAATAAAAATTCGTCGCTAATTAGCCACGAACGAGATTTTCGTCGCAATTTTTCGTCGCTAATTTGCGACGAAACATACCAAAATTCGTCGCAAATTTTCGTTGCAAATTTCCGTCGCTAATTTTCGTCGCTAATTTCCGACAAGCATACCAAATTCGTCGCTAAATAGCGATGAATTTAATTTTCATCGCTAATTTTTCCACTAATTGTCGTAGCTAATTTGCGACGAACCTACCAAAATTCGTCGCTAATTAACGAAGAATTTAATTTTCGTCGCTAATATTTCTGCCTTCCGTTTCCGATTCTCTCTTCTTATTTGTGTTATATGGTAAGAATGAAATAAATTGTTATTTATTTCACCATTCTCTTCCATCAATTGCCCTATGCTTCAATATGAAGTAATTTTATTTTTTGGCAGGTAAGCGTTGATGTGAGACAAAACAATTCTCATCAAATTGAGCATTTTTGACTATAAAAAATTCGACCAATGCCTGGGTAAATCATATTGATTTGGTAATTTTTCATTTTTTTTTTCCTTGAATTTTTTTTAATATGTATATATTTCATTTGAAGTATGGGTATTCGTCGCTAAATTCGTCGCTAATTAGCGACGAACATACCAAAATTCGTCGCAAATTTTCGTTGCAAATTTTCGTCGCTAATTTCCGACAAGCATACCAAATTCGTCGCTAATAGCGATGAATTTAATTTTCATCGCTAATTTTTCCGCTAATTTTCGTAGCTAATTTGCGACGAACATACCAAAAATTCGTCGCTAATTAACGAAGAATTTAGTTTTCGTCGCTAATATTTATGCCTTCCGTTTCCGATTCTCTCTTCTTATTGTGTTATATGGTAAGAATGAAATAAATTGTTATTTATTTCACCATTCTCTTCCATCAATTGCCCTATGCTTCAATATGAAGTAATTTTTATTTTTTGCAGGTATGCGTTGATGTGAGACAAAACAATTCTCATCAAATTGAGCATTTTTGACTATAAAAAATTCGACCAAATGCCTGGGTAAGTCATATTGATTTGGTAATTTTTTCATTTTTTTTTTCCTTGAATTTTTTTTAATATGTATATATTTCATTTGAAGTAGTATGGGTATTCGTCGCTAAATTCGTCGCTAATTAGCGACGAACATACCAAAATTCGTCGCAAATTTTCGTTGCAAATTTTCGTCGCTAATTTCCGACAAGCATACCAAATTCGTGCTAAATAGCGATGAATTTAATTTTCATCGCTAATTTTTCCGCTAATTTTCGTAGCTAATTTGCGACGAACATACCAAAATTCGTCGCTAATTAACGAAGAATTTAGTTTTCGTCGCTAATATTTATGCCTTCCGTTTCCCGATTCTCTCTTCTTATTTGTGTTATATGGTAAGAATGAAATAAATTGTTATTTATTTCACCATTCTCTTCCATCAATTGCCCTATGCTTCAATATGAAGTAATTTTTATTTTTTGGCAGGTATGCGTGATGTGAGACAAAACAATTCTCATCAAATTGAGCATTTTTGACTATAAAAAATTCGACCAAATGCCTGGGTAAGTCATATTGATTTGGTAATTTTTTCATTTTTTTTTTCTTGAATTTTTTTTTAATATGTATATATTCATTTGAAGTAGTATGGGTATTCGTCGCTAAATTCGTCGCTAATTAGCGACGAAAATGAAAATTCGTCGCTAATTAGCCACGAAAATAAAAATTCGTCGCTAATTAGCCACGAACGGAGTTTTCGTCGCAATTTTTCGTCGCTAATTTGCGACGAACATACAAAAATTCGTCGCTAATTAGCGAGGAATTAAATTTTCGTCGCAAATTTTCGTTGCAAATTTTCGTCGCTAATTTTTCGTCGCTGATTTCCGACGAGCATACAAATTCGTCGCTAATTAGCGATGAAGTTAATTTTCATCTCTAATTTTCCGCTAATTTTAGTAGCTAATATGCGACGAACATACCAAAATTCGTCGCTAATTAGCGACGAATTTAATTTTCGTCGCTAATTTGCGGCGAACATACCAAAATTCGTCCCTAATTAGCAATGAATTTAGTTTTCATTGCTAATTTGCGACGAACATACCAAAATTCGTCGCTAATTAGCGATGAATTTAATTTTCGTCGCTAATTTCCGACGAGCATACCAAATTCGTCGCTAATTAACGATGAATTTAATTTTCCGCTAATTTTCGTAGCTAATTTGCGACGAACATACAAAATTCGTCGCTAATTAGCGACGAATTTAATTTTCGTCTCTAATTTGCGACGAACATACCAAAATTCGTCCCTAATTAGCAATGAATTTAGTTTTCATTGCTAATTTGCGACGAACATACCAAAATTCGTCGCTAATTAGCGAGGAATTAAATTTTCGTCGCAAATTTTCGTTGCAAATTTTCGTCGCTAATTTTCGTCGCTGATTTCCGACGAGCATACCAAATTCTTCGCTAATTAGCGATGAATTTAATTTTCATCTCTAATTTTCCGCTAATTTTTGCAGCTAATATGCGACGAACATACCAAAATTCGTCGCTAATTAGCGACGAATTTAATTTTCGTCGCTAATTTGCGGCGAACATACCAAAATTCGTCCCTAATTAGCCATGAATTTAGTTTTCATGCTAATTTGCCACGAACATACCAAAATTCGTCGCTAATTAGCGATGAATTTAATTTTCGTCGCTAATTTCCGACGAGCATACCAAATTCGTCGCTAATTAGCGATGAATTTAATTTTGATCGCTAATTTTTCCGCTAATTTTCGTAGCTAATTTGCGACGAACATACCAAAATTCGTCGCTAATTAGCGACGAATTTAATTTTCGTCTCTAATTTGCGACGAACATACTAAAATTCGTCCCTAATTAGCAATGAATTTAGTTTCATTGCTAATTTGCGACGAACATACCAAAATTCGTCGTAATTAGTGATGAATTTAATTTCGTCGCTAATATTTCGGCCTTCCGTTTCCCGATTCTCTCTTCTTATTTGTGTTTATATGGTAAGCATGAAATAAATTGTTATTTATTTCACCATTCTCTTCCATCAATTGCCCTATGCTTCAATATGAACTAATTTTTATTTTTTGGTAGTACGCGTTGATGTGACACAAAACAAATTCTCATCAAATTGAGCATTTTTTACTATAAAAAATTCGACCAAATCCCTGGGTAAGTCATATTGGTTGGTAATTTTTTCATTTTTTTTTCCTTGAATTTTTCTTTAATATGTATATATTTCATTTGAAGTAGTATGGGTATTCGTCGCTAAATTCGTCGCTAATTAGCGACGAAAATAAAATTCGTCGCTAATTAGCCACGAACGATATTTTCGTCGCAATTTTTCGTCGCTAATTTGCGACGAACATACAAAATTTCGTCGCAAATTTTCGTCGCAAATTTCGTCGCTAATTTTCGTCGCTAATTTCCGACAAGCATACCAAATTCGTCGCTAAATAGCGATGAATTTAATTTTCATCGCTAATTTTTCCGCTAATTTTCGTAGCTAATTTGCGACGAACATACCAAAATTCGTCGCTAATTAACGAAGAATTAATTTTCGTCGCTAATATTTCTGCCTTCCGTTTCCCGATTCTCTCTTCTTATTTGTGTTATATGGTAAGCTATGAAATAAATTGTTATTTATTTCACCATCTCTTCCATCAATTGCCCTATGCTTCAATATGAAGTAATTTTTATTTTTTGGCAGGTATGCGTTGAGTGACACAAAACAATTCTCATCAAATTGAGCATTTTTTACTATAAAAAATTCGACCAAATGCCTGGGTAAGTCATATTGATTTGGTAATTTTTTCATTTTTTTTTTCCTTGAATTTTTTTTTAATATGTATATATTTCATTTGAAGTAGTATGGGTATTCGTCGCTAAATTCGTCGCTAATTAGCCACGAACGGAGTTTCGTCGCAATTTTTCGTCGCTAATTTGCGACGAACATACAAAAATTCGTCGCTAATTAGCGAGGAATTAAATTTTCGTCGCAAATTTTCGTTGCAAATTTTCGTCGCTAATTTTCGTCGCTGATTTCCGACGAGCATACCAAATTCTTCGCTAATTAGCGATGAATTTAATTTTCATCTCTAATTTTTCCGCTAATTTTTGCAGCTAATATGCGACGAACATACCAAAATTCGTCGCTAATTAGCAACGAATTTAATTTTCGTCGCTAATTTGCGGCGAACATACCAAAATTCGTCCCTAATTAGCCATGAATTTAGTTTTCATTGCTAATTTGCGACGAACATACCAAAATTCGTCGCTAATTAGCGATGAATTTAATTTTCGTCGCTAATTTCCGACGAGCATACCAAATTCGTCGCTAATTAGCGATGAATTTAATTTTGATCGCTAATTTTCGTAGCTAATTTGCGACGAACATACCAAAATTCGTCGCTAATTAGCGACGAATTTAATTTTCGTCTCTAATTTGCGACGAACATACCAAAATTCGTCCCTAATTAGCAATGAATTTAGTTTTCATTGCTAATTTGCGACGAACATACCAAAATTCGTCGCTAATTAGCGAGGAATTAAATTTTCGTCGCAAATTTTCATTGCAAATTTTCGTCGCTAATTTTCGTCGCTGATTTCCGACGAGCATACCAAATTCTTCGCTAATTAGCGATGAATTTAATTTTCATCACTAATTTTTCCGCTAATTTTAGTAGCTAATATGCGACGAACATACCAAAAATTCGTCGCTAATTAGCGACGAATTTAATTTTCGTCGCTAATTTGCGGCGAACATACCAAAATTCGTCCCTAATTAGCAATGAATTTAGTTTTCATTGCTAATTTGCGACGAACATACCAAAATTCGTCGCTAATTAGCGATGAATTTAATTTTCGTCGCTAATTCTGACGAGCATACCAAATTCGTCGCTAATTAGCGATGAATTTAATTTTGATCGCTAATTTTCCGCTAATTTTCGTAGCTAATTTGCGACGAACATACCAAAATTCGTCGCTAATTAACGAAGAATTTAGTTTTCGTCCCTAATATTTCTGCCTTCCGTTTCCCGATTCTCTCTTCTTATTTGTGTTATATGGTAAGAATGAAATAATTGTTATTTATTCACCATTCTCTTCCATCAATTGCCCTATGCTTCAATATGAAGTAATTTTATTTTTGGCAGGTATGCGTTGATGTGAGACAAAACAATTCTCATCAAATTGAGCATTTTTGACTATAAAAAATTCGACCAAATGCCTGGGGTAAGTCATATTGATTTGGTAATTTTTTCATTTTTTTTTTCCTGGAATTTTTTTTAATATGTATATATTTCATTTGAAGTAGTATGGGTATTCGTTGCTAAAATTCGTCGCTAATTAGCGACGAAAATGAAAATTCGTCGCTAATTAGCCACGAAAATAAAAATTCGTCGCTAATTAGCCACGAACGGAGTTTTTGTCGCAATTTTTCGTCGCTAATTTGCGACGAACATACAAAAATTCGTCGCTAATTAGCGAGGAATTAAATTTTCGTCGCAAATTTTCGTTGCAAATTTTCGTCGCTAATTTTCGTCGCTGATTTCCGACGAGCATACCAAATTCGTCGCTAATTAGCGATGAAGTTAATTTCATCTCTAATTTTTCCGCTAATTTTAGTAGCTAATATGCGACGAACATACAAAAATTCGTCGCTAATTAGCGACGAATTTAATTTTCGTCGCTAATTTGCGGCGAACATACCAAAATTCGTCCCTAATTAGCAATGAATTTAGTTTTCATTGCTAATTTGCGACGAACATACCAAAATTCGTCGCTAATTAGCGATGAATTTAATTTTCGTCGCTAATATTCGGCCTTCCGTTTCCCGATTCTCTCTTCTTATTTGTGTTATATGGTAAGAATGAAATAAATTGTTATTTATTTCACCATTCTCTTCCATCAATTGCCCTATGCTTCAATATGAAGTAATTTTTATTTTTTGGCAGGTATGCGTTGATGTGAGACAAAACAATTCTCATCAAATTGAGCATTTTTGACTATAAAAAATTCGACCAAATGCCTGGGTAAGTCATATTGATTTGGTAATTTTTTCATTTTTTTTTTCCTTGAATTTTTTTTTAATATGTATATATTTCATTTGAAGTAGTATGGGTATTCGTCGCTAAATTCGTCGCTAATTAGCGACGAAAATGAAAATCGTCGCTAATTAGCCACGAAAATAAAAATTCGTCGCTAATTAGCCACGAACGGAGTTTTCGTCGCAATTTTTCGTCGCTAATTTGCGACGAACATACAAAAATTCGTCGCTAATTAGCGAGGAATTAAATTTTCGTCGCAAATTTTCGTTGCAAATTTTCGTCGCTAATTTTCGTCGCTGATTTCCGACGAGCATACCAAATTCGTCGCTAATTAGCGATGAAGTTAATTTTCATCTCTAATTTTTCCGCTAATTTTAGTAGCTAATATGCGACGAACATACAAAAATTCGTCGCTAATTAGCGACGAATTTAATTTTCGTCGCTAATTTGCGGCGAACATACCAAAATTCGTCCCTAATTAGCAATGAATTTAGTTTTCATTGCTAATTTGCGACGAACATACCAAATTCGTCGCTAATTAGCGATGAATTTAATTTTCGTCGCTAATATTTCGGCCTTCCGTTTCCCGATTCTCTCTTCTTATTTGTGTTATATGGTAAGAATGAAATAAATTGTTATTTATAACAATTTATTTCATTCTTACCATATAACACAAATAAGAAGAGAGAATCGGGAAACGGAAGGCCGAAATATTAGCGACGAAAATTAAAATTCATCGCTAATTAGCGACGAATTTGGTATGTTCGTCGCAAATTAGCAATGAAAACTAAATTCATTGCTAATTAGGGACGAATTTTGGTATGTTCGCCGCAAATTAGCGACGAAAATTAAATTCGTCGCTAATTAGCGACGAATTTTTGTATGTTCGTCGCATATTAGCTACTAAAATTAGCGGAAAAATTAGAGATGAAAATTAACTTCATCGCTAATTAGCGACGAATTTGGTATGCTCGTCGGAAATCAGCGACGAAAATTAGCGACGAAAATTTGCAACGAAAATTTGCGACGAAATTTAATTCCTCGCTAATTAGCGACGAATTTTTGTATGTTCGTCGCAAATTAGCGACGAAAAATTGCGACGAAAACTCCGTTCGTGGCTAATTAGCGACGAATTTTATTTTCGTGGCTAATTAGCGACGAATTTTCATTTTCGTCGCTAATTAGCGACGAATTTAGCGACGAATACCCATACTACTTCAAATGAAATATATACATATTAAAAAAAAATTCAAGGAAAAAAAAAATGAAAAAATTACCAAATCAATATGACTTACCCAGGCATTTGGTCGATTTTTTATAGTCAAAATGCTCAATTTGATGAGAATTGTTTTGTCTCACATCAACGCATACCTGCCAAAAAATAAAAATTACTTCATATTGAAGCATAGGGCAATTGATGGAAGAGAATGGTGAAATAAATAACAATTTATTTCATTCTTACCATATAACACAAATAAGAAGAGAGAATCGGGAAACGGAAGCCGAAATATTAGCGACGAAAATTAAATTCATCGCTAATTAGCGACGAATTTTGGTATGTTCGTCGCAAATTAGCAATGAAAACTAAATTCATTGCTAATTAGGGACGAATTTTGGTATGTTCGCCGCAAATTAGCGACGAAAATTAAATTCGTCGCTAATTAGCGACGAATTTTTGTATGTTCGTCGCATATTAGCTACTAAAATTAGCGGAAAAAATTAGAGATGAAAATTAACTTCATCGCTAATTAGCGACGAATTTGGTATGCTCGTCGGAAATCAGCGACGAAAATTAGCGACGAAAATTTGCAACGAAAATTTGCGACGAAAATTTAATTCCTCGCTAATTAGCGACGAATTTTTGTATGTTCGTCGCAAATTAGCGACGAAAAATTGCGACAAAAACTCCGTTCGTGGCTAATTAGCGACGAATTTTTATTTTCGTGGCTAATTAGCGACGAATTTTCATTTTCGTCGCTAATTAGCGACGAATTTAGCAACGAATACCCATACTACTTCAAATGAAATATATACATATTAAAAAAAATTCAGGAAAAAAAAAAATGAAAAAATTACCAAATCAATATGACTTACCCAGGCATTTGGTCGAATTTTTTATAGTCAAAAATGCTCAATTTGATGAGAATTGTTTTGTCTCACATCAACGCATACCTGCCAAAAATAAAAATTACTTCATATTGAAGCATAGGGCAATTGATGGAAGAGAATGGTGAAATAAATAACAATTTATTTCATTCTTACCATATAACACAAATAAGAAGAGAGAATCGGGAAACGGAAGGCAGAAATATTAGGGACGAAAACTAAATTCTTCGTTAATTAGCGACGAATTTTGGTATGTTCGTCGCAAATTAGCTACGAAAATTAGCGGAAAAATTAGCGATCAAAATTAAATTCATCGCTAATTAGCGACGAATTTGGTATGCTCGTCAGAAATTAGCGACGAAAATTAAATTCATCGCAATTAGCGACGAATTTTGGTATGTTCGTCGCAAATTAGCAATGAAAACTAAATTCATTGCTAATTAGGGACGAATTTTGGTATGTTCGCCGCAAATTAGCGACGAAAATTAAATTCGTCGCTAATTAGCGACGAATTTTGGTATGTTCGTCGCATATTAGCTACTAAAATTAGCGGAAAAATTAGTGATGAAAATTAAATTCATCGCTAATTAGCGAAGAATTTGGTATGCTCGTCGGAAATCAGCGACGAAAATTAGCGACGAAAATTGCAATGAAAATTTGCGACGAAAATTTAATTCCTCGCTAATTAGCGACGAATTTTGGTATGTTCGTCGCAAATTAGCAATGAAAACTAAATTCATTGCTAATTAGGGACGAATTTTGGTATGTTCGTCGCAAATTAGAGACGAAAATTAAATTCGTCGCTAATTAGCGACGAATTTGGTATGTTCGTCGCAAATTAGCTACGAAAATTAGCGATCAAAATTAAATTCATCGCTAATTAGCGACGAATTTGGTATGCTCGTCGGAAATTAGCGACGAAAATTAAATTCATCGCTAATTAGCGACGAATTTTGGTATGTTCGTCGCAAATTAGCAATGAAAACTAAATTCATGGCTAATTAGGGACGAATTTTGGTATGTTCGCCGCAAATTAGCGACGAAAATTAAATTCGTGCTAATTAGCGACGAATTTTGGTATGTTCGTCGCATATTAGCTGCAAAAATTAGCGGAAAAATTAGAGATGAAAATTAAATTCATCGCTAATTAGCGAAGAATTTGGTATGCTCGTCGGAAATCAGCGACGAAAATTAGCGACGAAAATTTGCAACGAAAATTTGCGACGAAAATTTAATTCCTCGCTAATTAGCGACGAATTTTTGTATGTTCGTCGCAAATTAGCGACGAAAAATTGCGACGAAAACTCCGTTCGTGGCTAATTAGCGACGAATTTAGCGACGAATACCCATACTACTTCAAATGAAATATATACATATTAAAAAAAAATTCAAGAAAAAAAAAAATGAAAAAATTACCAAATCAATATGACTTACCCAGGCATTTGGTCGAATTTTTTATAGTAAAAAATGCTCAATTTGATGAGAATTGTTTTGTGTCACATCAACGCATACCTGCCAAAAAATAAAAATTACTTCATATTGAAGCATAGGGCAATTGATGGAAGAGAATGGTGAAATAAATAACAATTTATTTCATGCTTACCATATAACACAAATAAGAAGAGAGAATCGGGAAACGGAAGGCAGAAATATTAGCGACGAAAATTAATTCTTCGTTAATTAGCGACGAATTTTGTATGTTCGTCGCAAATTAGCTACGAAAATTAGCGGAAAAATTAGCGATGAAAATTAAATTCATCGCTATTTAGCGACGAATTTGGTATGCTTGTCGGAAATTAGCGACGAAAATTAGCGACGAAAATTGCGACGAAAATTTGCGACGAATTTGGTATGTTCGTCGCAAATTAGCGACGAAAAATTGCGACGAAAATATCGTTCGTGGCTAATTAGCGACGAATTTTATTTTCGTCGCTAATTAGCGACGAATTTAGCGACGAATACCCATACTACTTCAAATGAAATATATACATATTAAAGAAAAATTCAAGGAAAAAAAAAAATGAAAAAATTACCAAACCAATATGACTTACCCAGGGATTGGTCGAATTTTTTATAGTAAAAAATGCTCAATTTGATGAGAATTGTTTGTGTCACATCAACGCGTACTTACCAAAAAATAAAAATTAGTTCATATTGAAGCATAGGGCAATTGATGGAAGAGAATGGTGAAATAAATAACAATTTATTTCATGCTTACCATATAACACAAATAAGAAGAGAGAATCGGGAAACGGAAGGCCGAAATATTAGCGACGAAAATTAAATTCATCACTAATTAGCGACGAATTTTGGTATGTTCGTCGCAAATTAGCAATGAAAACTAAATTCATTGCTAATTAGGGACGAATTTTAGTATGTCGTCGCAAATTAGAGACGAAAATTAAATTCGTCGCTAATTAGCGACGAATTTTGGTATGTTCGTCGCAAATTAGCTACGAAAATTAGCGGAAAAAAAATTAGCGATCAAAATTAAATTCATCGCTAATTAGCGACGAATTTGGTATGCTCGTCGGAAATTAGCGACGAAAATTAAATTCATCGCTAATTAGCGACGAATTTTGGTATGTTCGTGGCAAATTAGCAATGAAAACTAAATTCATGGCTAATTAGGGACGAATTTTGGTATGTTCGCCGCAAATTAGCGACGAAAATTAAATTCGTCGCTAATTAGCGACGAATTTGGTATGTTCGTCGCATATTAGCTGCAAAAATTAGCGGAAAAATTAGAGATGAAAATTAAATTCATCGCTAATTAGCGAAGAATTTGGTATGCTCGTCGGAAATCAGCGACGAAAATTAGCGACGAAAATTTGCAACGAAAATTTGCGACGAAAATTTAATTCCTCGCTAATTAGCGACGAATTTTGGTATGTTCGTCGCAAATTAGCAATGAAAACTAAATTCATTGCTAATTAGGGACGAATTTTGGTATGTTCGTCGCAAATTAGAGACGAAAATTAAATTCGTCGCTAATTAGCGACGAATTTTGGTATGTTCGTCGCAAATTAGCTACGAAAATTAGCGGAAAAATTAAATTCATCGTTAATTAGCGACGAATTTGGTATGCTCGTCGGAAATTAGCGACGAAAATTAAATTCATCGCTAATTAGCGACGAATTTTGGTATGTTCGTCGCAAATTAGCAATGAAAAACTAAATTCATGCTAATTAGGGACGAATTTTGGTATGTTCGCCGCAAATTAGCGACGAAAATTAAATTCGTCGCTAATTAGCGACGAATTTTGGTATGTTCGTCGCATATTAGCTACTAAAATTAGCGGAAAAATAGAGATGAAAATTAACTTCATCGCTAATTAGCGACGAATTTGGTATGCTCGTCGGAAATCAGCGACGAAAATTAGCGACGAAAATTTGCAACGAAAATTTGCGACGAAAATTTAATTCCTCGCTAATTAGCGACGAATTTTTGTATGTTCGTCGCAAATTAGCGACGAAAAATTGCGACGAAAACTCCGTTCGTGGCTAATTAGCGACGAATTTTTATTTTCGTGGCTAATTAGCGACGAATTTTCATTTTCGTCGCTAATTAGCGACGAATTTAGCGACGAATACCCATACTACTTCAAATGAAATATATACATATTAAAAAAAAATTCAAGGAAAAAAAAAATGAAAAAATTACCAAATCAATATGACTTACCCAGGCATTTGGTCGAATTTTTTATAGTCAAAAATGCTCAATTTGATGAGAATTGTTTTGTCTCACATCAACGCATACCTGCCAAAAAATAAAAATTACTTCATATTGAAGCATAGGGCAATTGATGGAAGAGAATGGTGAAATAAATAACAATTTATTTCATTCTTACCATATAACACAAATAGAAGAGAGAATCGGGAAACGGAAGGCATAAATATTAGCGACGAAAACTAAATTCTTCGTTAATTAGCGACGAATTTTGGTATGTTCGTCGCAAATTAGCTACGAAAATTAGCGGAAAAATTAGCGATGAAAATTAAATTCATCGCTATTTAGCAACGAATTTGGTATGCTTGTCGGAAATTAGCGACGAAAATTTGCAACGAAAATTTGCGACGAATTTTGGTATGTTCGTCGCTAATTAGCGACGAATTTAGCGACGAATACCCATACTACTTCAAATGAAATATATACATATTAAAAAAAAATTCAAGGAAAAAAAAAATGAAAAAATTACCAAATCAATATGACTTACCCAGGCATTTGGTCGAATTTTTTATAGTCAAAATGCTCAATTTGATGAGAATTGTTTTGTCTCACATCAACGCATACCTGCAAAAAATAAAAATTACTTCATATTGAAGCATAGGCAATTGATGGAAGAGAATGGTGAAATAAATAACAATTTATTTCATTCTTACCATATAACACAAATAAGAAGAGAGAATCGGGAAACGGAAGCATAAAATATTAGCGACGAAAACTAAATTCTTCGTTAATTAGCGACGAATTTTGTATGTTCGTCGCAAATTAGCTACGAAAATTAGCGGAAAAATTAGCGATGAAAATTAAAATTCATCGCTATTTAGCGACGAATTTGGTATGCTTGTCGGAAATTAGCGACGAAAATTTGCAACGAAAATTTGCGACGAATTTTGGTATGTTCGTCGCTAATTAGCGACGAATTTAGCGACGAATACCATACTACTTCAAATGAAATATATACATATTAAAAAAAAATTCAAGGAAAAAAAAAATGAAAAAAATTACCAAATCAATATGATTTACCCAGGCATTTGTCGAATTTTTTATAGTCAAAAATGCTCAATTTGATGAGAATTGTTTTGTCTCACATCAACGCTTACCTGCCAAAAAATAAAAATACTTCATATTGAAGCATAGGGCAATTGATGGAAGAGAATGGTGAAATAAATAACAATTTATTTCATTCTTACCATATAACACAAATAAGAAGAGAGAATCGGGAAACGGAAGGCAGAAATATTAGCGACGAAAATTAAATTCTTCGTTAATTAGCGACGAATTTTGGTATGTTCGTCGCAAATTAGCTACGACAATTAGTGGAAAAATTAGCGATGAAAATTAAATTCATCGCTATTTAGCGACGAATTTGGTATGCTTGTCGGAAATTAGCGACGAAAATTAGCGACGAAATTTGCAACGAAAATTTGCGACGAATTTTGGTATGTTCGTCGCAAAATTAGCGACGAAAAATTGCGACGAAAATCTCGTTCGTGGCTAATTAGCGACGAATTTTTATTTTCGTCGCTAATTAGCGACGAATTAGCGACGAATACCCATACTACTTCAAATGAAATATATATATATTAAAGAAAAATTCAAGGAAAAAAAAAAATGAAAAAATTACCAAACCAATATGACTTACCCAGGGATTTGGTCGAATTTTTTATAGTCAAAAATGTTCAATTTGATGAGATTGTTTTGTGTCACATCAACGCGTACTTGCCAAAAAATAAAAATTACTTCATATTGAAGCATAGGGCAATTGACGGAAGAGAATGGTGAAATAAATAACAATTTATTTCATGCTTACCATATAACACAAATAAGAAGAGAGAATCGGGAAACGGAAGGCCGAAATATTAGCGACGAAAATTAAATTCATCGCTAATAGCGACGAATTTTGGTATGTTCGTCGCAAATTAGCAATGAAAACTAAATTCATTGCTAATTAGGGACGAATTTTGGTATGTTCGTCGCAAATTAGAGACGAAAATTAAATTCGTCGCTAATTAGCGACGAATTTTGGTATGTTCGTCGCAAATTAGCTACGAAAATTAGCGGAAAAAATTAGCGATCAAAATTAAATTCATCGCTAATTAGCGACGAATTTGGTATGCTCGTCGGAAATTAGCGACGAAAATTAAATTCATCGCTAATTAGCGACGAATTTTGGTATGTTCGTCGCAAATTAGCAATGAAAACTAAATTCATGGCTAATTAGGGACGATTTTGGTATGTTCGCCGCAAATTAGCGACGAAAATTAAATTCGTCGCAAATTAGCGACGAATTTTGGTATGTTCGTCGCATATTAGCTGCTAAAATTAGCGGAAAAATTAGAGATGAAAATTAAATTCATCGCTAATTAGCGAAGAATTTGGTATGCTCGTCGGAAATCAGCGACGAAAATTACGACGAAATTTGCAACGAAAATTTGCGACGAAAATTTAATTCCTCGCTAATTAGCGACGAATTTTGGTATGTTCGTCGCAAATTAGCAATGAAAACTAAATTCATTGCTAATTAGGGACGAATTTTGGTATGTTCGTCGCAAATTAGAGACGAAAATAAATTCGTCGCTAATTAGCGACGAATTTTGGTATGTTCGTCGCAAATTTGCTACGAAAATTAGCGGAAAAATTAGCGATCAAAATTAAATTCATCGCTAATTAGCGACAAATTTGGTATGCTCGTCGGAAATTAGCGACGAAAATTAAATTCATCGCTAATTAGCGACGAATTTTGGTATGTTCGTCGCAAATTAGCAATGAAAACTAAATCATTGCTAATTAGGGACGAATTTGGTATGTTCGCCGCAAATTAGCGACGAATTTTGGTATGTTCGTCGCATATTAGCTACTAAAATTAGCGGAAAAATTAGAGATGAAAATTAACTTCATCGCTAATTAGCGACGAATTTGGTATGCTCGTCGGAAATCAGCGACGAAAATTAGCGACGAAAATTTGCAACGAAAATTTGCGACGAAAAATTAATTCCTCGCTAATTAGCGACGAAAATTAGCGACGAAAATTAGCGACGAAAATTAGCGACGAAAATTTGCAACGAAAATTTGCGACGAATTTTGGTATGTTCGTCGCAAATTAGCGACGAAAAATTGCGACGAAAATCTCGTTCGTGGCTAATTAGCGACGAATTTTTATTTTCGTCGCTAATTAGCGACGAATTTAGCGACGAATACCCATACTACTTCAAATGAAATATATACATATTAAAGAAAAATTCAAGGAAAAAAAAAATGAAAAAAAATTACCAAACCAATATGACTTACCCAGGGATTTGGTCGAATTTTTTATAGTAAAAAATGCTCAATTTGATGAGAATTGTTTTGTGTCACATCAACGCGTACTTCCAAAAAATAAAAATTAGTTCATATTGAAGCATAGGGCAATTGATGGAAGAGAATGGTGAAATAAATAACAATTTATTTCATGCTTACCATATAACACAAATAAGAAGAGAGAATCGGGAAACGGAAGGCCGAAATATTACCGACGAAAATTAAATTCATCGCTAATTAGCGACGAATTTTGGTTATGTTCGTCGCAAATTAGCAATGAAAACTAAATTCATTGCTAATTAGGGACGAATTTTGGTATGTTCGTCGCAAATTAGAGACGAAAATTAAATTCGTCGCTAATTAGCGACGAATTTTGGTATGTTCGTCGCAAATTAGCTACGAAAATTAGCGGAAAAATTAGCGATCAAAATTAAATTCATCGCTAATTAGCGACGAATTTGGTATGCTCGTCGGAAATTAGCGACGAAAATTAAATTCATCGCTAATTAGCGACGAATTTTGGTATGTTCGTCGCAAATTAGCAATGAAAACTAAATTCATTGCTAATTAGGGACGAATTTTGGTATGTTCGCCGCAAATTAGCGACGAAAATTAAATTCGTCGCTAGTTAGCGACGAATTTTGGTATGTTCGTCGCATATTAGCTACTGAAATTAGCGGAAAAATTAGAGATGAAAATAAATTCATCGCTAATTAGCGAAGAATTTGGTATGCTCGTCGGAAATCAGCGACGAAAATTAGCGACGAAAATTTGCAACGAAAATTTGCGACGAAAATTTAATTCCTCGCTAATTAGCGACGAATTTTTGTATGTTCGTCGCAAATTAGCGACGAAAAATTGCGACGAAAACTCCGTTCGCGGCTAATTAGCGACGAATTTTATTTTCGTGGCTAATTAGCGACGAATTTTCATTTTCGTCGCTAATTAGCGACGAATACCAATACTACTTCAAATGAAATATATACATATAAAAAAAAATTCAAGGAAAAAAAAAATGAAAAAATTACCAAATCAATATGACTTACCCAGGCATTTGGTCGAATTTTTATAGTCAAAAATGCTCAATTTGATGAGAATTGTTTTGTCTCACATCAACGCGTACCTGCCAAAAAATAAAAATTACTTCATATTGAAGCATAGGCAATTGATGGAAGAGAATGGTGAAATAAATAACAATTTATTTCATTCTAACCATATAACACAAATAAGAAGAGAGAATCGGGAAACGGAAGGCAGAAATATTAGCGACCAAAATTAAATTCATCGCTAATTAGCGACGAATTTTGGTATGTTCGTCGCAAATTAGCAATGAAAACTAAATTCATTGCTAATTAGGGACGAATTTTGGTATGTTCGTCGCAAATTAGCGACGAAAATTAAATTCGTCGCTAATTAGCGACGAATTTTGGTATGTTCGACGCAAATTAGCTACGAAAATTAGCGGAAAAATTAGCGATGAAAATTAAATTCATCGCTAATTAGCGACGAATTTGGTATGCTCGTCGGAAATTTGCGACGAAAATTAAATTCATCGCTAATTAGCGACGAATTTTGGCATGTTCCTCGCAAATTAGCGACGAAAAATTGCGACGAAAACTCCATTCGTGGCTAATTAGCGATGAATTTTTATTTTCGTGGCTAATTAGCGACGAATTTTGATTTTCGTCGCTAATTAGCGACGAATTTAGCGACGAATACCCATACTACTTCAAATGAAATATATACATATTAAAAAAAAATTCAAGCAAAAAAAAAATGAAAAAATTACCAAATCAATATGACTTACCCAGGCATTTGGTCGAATTTTTTATAGTCAAAAATGCTCAATTTGATGAGAATTGTTTTGTCTCACATCAACGCGTACCTGCCAATAAATAAAAAAATTACTTCATATTGAAGCATAGGGCAATTGATGGAAGAGAATGGTGAAATAAATAACAATTTATTTCATTCTTACCATATAAGACACAAATAAGAAGGAGAGAATCGGGAAACGGAAGGCCAAAATACTAGCGACGAAAATGAAATTCATCGCTAATTAGCGACGAATTTTGGTATGTTCGTCGCTAATTAGCAATGAAAACTAAATTCATTGCTAAATTAGGGACGAATTTTGGTATGTTCGTCGCAAATAGCGACGAAAATTAAATTCGTCGCTAATTAGCCACGAATTTTGGTTATGTTCGTCGCAAATTAGCTACGAAAATTAGCGGAAAAAATTAGCGATGTGAAATTAAATTCATCGCTAATTAGCGACGAATTTGGTATGCTCGTCGGAAATTAGCGAGGAAAATTTAAATTCATCGCTAATTTAGCGACGAATTTAGGTATGTTCGTCGCAAAATTAGAAACGAAAAATTGCGACGAAAACTCCGTTCGTGGCTAATTAGCGACGAATTTTTATTTTCGTGGGCTAATTACGAGAATTTTGATTTTCGTCGCTAATTAGCGACGAATTTAGCGACGAATACCCCCATACTACTTCAAAAATGAAATATATGCATATTAAAAAAAAATCAAGCAAAAAAAAAATGAAAAAATTACCAAATCAATATGACTTACGCAGGCATTTGGCCGAATTTTTTATAGTCAAAAATGCTCACTTTGATGAGAATATTTTGTCTCACATCAACGCGTACCACCAAAAATAAAAAATACTTTCATATGAAGCATAGGGCAATTGATGGAAGAGAATGGTGAAATTAAATAACAATTTATTTCATTCTTACCATATACACGAATAAGAAGAGAGAATCGGGAAACGGAAGGCCGAAATACTAGCGACGAAAAATGAAATTCATCGCTAATTAGCGACGAATTTTGGTATGTTCGTCGCTAATTAGCAATGAAAAACTAAATTCATTGCACTAATTAGGGACGAATTTTGTATGTTCGTCGCAAATTAGCGACGAAAAATAAATTCGTCGCTAATTAGCGACGAATTTTGGTATGTTCGTCGCAAATAGCTACGATAATTAGCGGAAAAATTAGCGATGATGAAAATTAAATTCATCGCTAATTAGCGACGAATTTTGGTATGTTCGTCGCAAAATTAGCGACCCAAAATTAAATTCGTCGCTAAATAGCGACGATTTTGGTATTTTGTTCGTCGCAAAATTAGCTACGGAAAATTAGCGATGAAAATTAAAATTCATGCTAATTAGCGACGAAATTTGGTATGCTCGTCGGAACATTAGCGACGAAAATTAAATTCATCGCTAATTAGGCGACGAATTTTGGTATGTTCGTCGCAAATTAGCAACGAAAAATTTGCGACGAAAACTCCGTTCGTGGGCTAATTAGCGACGAATTTTTTTTCGTGGCTAATTAGCGACGAATTTTGATTTTCGTCGCTAAATTAGCGACGAATTTAGCGACGAATACCCATACTACTTCAAATGAAATATATGCATATTAAAAAAAAATTCAAGCAAAAAAAAATGAAAAAATTACCAAATCAATGGACTACCCAGCATTTGGTCGAATTTTTATGTAGTCAAAAATGCTCACTTTGATGAGAATTGTTTTGTCTCACATCAACGCGTACCTACCAAAAAATAAAAATTAGTCATATTGAAGCATAGGGCAATTGATGGAAGAGAATGGTGAAATAAATTAAACAATTTATTTCATTCTTACCATATAACACGAATAAGAAGAGAGAATCGATAGGAAACGGAAAGGTCCGGGATACTGGCGGCCGAAATACTAGCGACGGAAAATGAAATTCATCGCTAATAGCGACGAATTTGGTATGTCGTCGCTAATAGCAATGAAAACTAAATTATTGCTAATTAGGGACGAATTTTGGTATGTTCGTCGCAAATAGCGACGAAAATTAAATTGCGTCGCTAAATTAGCGACGAATTTTGGTATGTCGTCGCAAATTAGCTACGATAATTAGCGGAAAAATTAGCGATGAAAATTAAATTCATCGCTAATTAGCGACGAATTTTGGTATGTTCGTCGCAATTAGCGACCAAAATAAATTCGTCGCTAATTAGCGACGAATTTTGGTATGTTCGTCGCAAATTAGCTACGAAAATTTAGCGATGAAAATTAAATTCATCGCTAATTAGCGACGAATTTGGTATGCTCGTCGGAAATTAGCGACGAAAAGTTGGCGACAATTAAATTCATCGCTAATTAGCGACGAATTTTGGTATGTTCGTCGCAAATTAGCGACGAAAAAATTGCGACGAAAACTCCGTTCGTGGCTAATTAGCGACGAATTTATTTTCGTGGCTAATTAGCGACGAATTTTAGTTTCGTGGCTAATTAGCGACGAATTTTGATTTTCGTCGCTAATTAGCGACGAATTTAGGACGAATACCCAGACTACTTCAAATGAAAATATATGCATATTAAAAAAAAAATTCAAGCAAAAAAAAAATGAAAAAAATTACCAAATCAATATGACTTACCCAGCCATTTGGTCGAATTTTTTATAGTCAAAAATGCTCACTTGATTTTGAGAATTGTTTTGCTCACTCAAACGCGTACCTACCAAAAAATAAAAACTACTTCATATTGAAGCATAGGGCAATTGATGGAAGAGAAATGGTGAAATAAATAACAATTTATTTCATTCTTACCATATAACACAAATAAGAAGAGAGAATCGGGAAACGGAAGGCCGAAATACTAGCGCACGAAAATGAAAATTCATCGCTAATTAGCGACGAAATTTTGGTATGTTGTCGCAAAATAGCAATGAAAACTAAACTTCATTGCTAAATAGGGACGAATTGTGGTATGTTCGTCGCAATTAGCGAAGGAAAGAAGGAAAAAGAAAATTAAATTCGGTCGCTAATTGGCGACGGAATTTTGTATGTTCGTCCTCCCCCCCCCCTCGCAAATTAGCTACGATAATTAGCGGAAAATTAGCGATGAAAATTAAACTTCATCGCTAATTAGCGACGAATTTGGTATGCTCGTCGGAAATTAGCGACGAAAAATTGCGACGAAAACTCCGTTCGTGGCTAATTAGCGACGAATTTTTTATTTTCGTGGCTAATTAGCGAGAATTTTATTTTCGTGGCTAATTAGCGACGAATTTTGATTTTCGTCGCTATTAGCGACGAATTTAGCGACGAATCACCCATACCTACTTCAAATGAAATTATACATATTAAAAAAAAATTCAAGCAAAAAAAAAATGAAAAAATTACCAAATCAATATGACTTACGCAGGCATTTGGCCGAATTTTTATAGTCAAAAGATGCTCACTTTGATGAGAATGTTTTGTCTCACATCAACGCGTACCTACCAAAAAATAAAAATTACTTCATATTGAAGCATAGGGCAATTGATGGAAGAGAATGGTGAAATAAAAATAACAATTTATTTCATTCTTACCATATAACCACAAATAAGAAGAGAGAATCGGGAACGGAAGGCCGAAAATACTAGCGACGAAAATGAAATTCATCGCTAATTAGCGACGAATTTTGGTATGTTCGTCGCAAATTAGCAATGAAAAACTAAATCATTGCTAATTATGGAGACTTTTGGTATGTTCGTCGCAAATTAGCGACGAAAAATTAAATTCGCGCTAATTAGCGACGAATTTTGGTATGTTCGTCGCAAATTAGCTACGAAAATTAGCGGAAAAAAAATTAGCGATGAAAATTAAATTCATCGCTAATTAGCGACGAATTTGGTTATGCTCGTCGGAATTAGCGACGAAAATTAAATTCATCGCTAATTAGCGACGAAAAATTTTGGTATGTTCGTCGCAAATTAGCAACGAAAAATTCGACGGGCGAAAACTCCGTTCGTGGCTAATTAGCGACGAAATTTTTATTTTCGTGGCTAATTAGCGACGACGAATTTTATTTTCGTGGCTAATTAGCGTACGAATTTGATTTTCGTCGCTAATTAGCGACGAATTTAGCGACGAATACCCATACTACTTCAAAATGAAAATATATGCATATTAAAAAAAAATTCAAAGCAAAAAAAAAAATGAAAAAATTACCAAATCAATATGACTTACGCAGCATTTGGCCGAATTTTTTATAGTCAAAAATGCTCACTTTGATGAGAATTATTTTGTCTCACATCAACGCGTACCTACCAAAAAATAAAAAATTACTTCATATTGAAGCATAGGGCAATTGATGGAAGAGAATGGTGAAATAAATAACAATTTATTTCATTCTTACCATATAACACAAATAAGAAGAGAGAATCGGGAAAACGGAAGCCGAAATACTAGCGACGAAAATTAAATTCATCGCTAATTAGCGACGAATTTTGGTATGTTCTCGCCAAATTAGCAATGAAAACTAAATTCATTGCTAATTAGGGACGAATTTTGGTATGTTCGTCGCAAATTAGCGACGAAAATTAAATTCGTCGCTAATTAGCGACGAATTTTGGTATGTTCGTCGCAAATTAGCCTACGAAAAATTAGCGGAAGAAAATTAGCGATGAAAATTAAATCATCGCTAATTAGCGACGAATTTGGTATGCTCGTGGAAAATTAGCGACGAAAATTAAATTCATCGCTAATTAGCGACGAATTTTGGTATGTTCGTCGCAAATTAGCAACGAAAAATTGCGACCCGAAAACTCCCGTTCGTGGCTAATTAGCGACGAATTTTTATTTTCGTGGCTAATTAGCGACGAATTTGATTTTCGTCGCTAAATTAGCGCGAATTTAGCGACGAATACCCATACTACTCAAATGAAAATATATACATTAAAAAAAAAAAATTCAAGCAAAAAAAAATGAAAAAATTACCAATCAATATGACTTACGCAGGCATTGGCCGAATTTTTTATAGTCAAAAATGCTCACTTTGATGAGAATTGTTTTGTCTCACATCAACGCGTACCTACCAAAAAATAAAAAATTAATTCATATTGAAGCATAGGGCCAATTGATGGAAGAGAATGGTGAAATAAATAACAATTTATTTCATTCTTACCATATAACACAAATAAGAAGAGAGAATCGGGAAACGGAAGGCCAAAATACTAGGACGAAAATGAAATTCATCGCTAATTAGCGACGAATTTGGTATGTCGTCGCAAATTAGCAACGAAAAATTGCGACGAAAACTCCGTTCGTGGCTAATTAGCGACGAATTTTTATTTTGGGCTAATTAGCGACGAATTTTGATTTTTCGTCGCTAATTAGCGACGAATTTAGCGACGAATACCCATACTACTTCAAATGAAATATATACATATTAAAAAAAAATTCAAGCAAAAAAAAAATTGAAAAAATTACCAAATCAATATGACTTACCCAGGCATTTGGCCGAATTTTTTTATAGTCAAAAAATGCTCAATTTGATTGAGAATTCTTTTGTGTCATATCAACGCTACCTACCAAAAAATAAAAATTACTTCATATTGAAGCATAGGGCAATTGATGGAAGAGAATGGTGAAATAAAATACAATTTATTTCATTCTTACCAATAAACACAAATAAGAAGAGAGAATCGGGAAACGGAAGCGGAATTTAGCGACGAAAATTAAATTCATCGCTAATAGCGACGAATTTTGTATGTTCGTCGCCTAATTAGCAAGGAAGCTAAAGTCATGGTTAATTAGGGACGAATTTTGGTATGTTCGTCGCAAATTAGCGACCAAAAATAAATTCGTCGCTATTTAGCGACGAATTTTGGTAGTTCGTCGCAAATTAGCTACGATAATTAGGAAAAAAATAGCGATGAAAATTAAATTCATCGCGAATTAGCGACGAATTTGGTATGCTCGTCGGAAATTAGCGACGAAAATTAGCGACGAAAATTAAATTCGTCGCTAATTAGCGACGAATTTTGGTATGTTCGTCGCAAAATTAGCTACGATAATTAGCGGAAAAAATTAGCGATTGAAAAATTAAATTCATCGCTAAATTAGCGACGAATTTTGGTATGTTCGTCGAAAATTAGCAACGAAAAATTGCGACGAAAACTCCATTCGTGGCTAATTAGCGACGAATTTTATTTTCGTGGCTAATTAGCGACGAATTTTTATTTTCGTGGCTAATAGCGACGAATTTTGATTTTCGTCGCTAATTAGCGACGAATTTAGCGACGAATACCCATATACTTCAAATGAAAATATTACATATTTAAAAAAAAATTCAAGCAAAAAAAAATTGAAAAAAATTACCAAATCCAAAATTAATTTGACTTACCAGGCATTTGGCCGAATTGTTTATAGTCAAAAATGCTCAATTTGATGAGAATTCTTTTGTGTCATATCAACGCGTACCTACCAAAAAATAAACAATTACTCATATTGAAGCATAGGGCAATTGATGGAAGAGAATGGTGAAATAAATAACAATTTATTTCATTCTACCATATAACACAAATAAGAAGAGAGAATCGGGGAACGGGGAAGGCGGAAATATTAGCAACGAAAATTAAATTCTCGCTAATTAGCGACGAATTTTGGTATGTTCGTCGCTTAATTAGCAATTGAAAGCTAAATTCATTGTTAATTAGGTACGAATTTTGGTATGTTCGTCGCAAATTAGCGACAAAAATTAAATTCGTCGCTCATTAGCGATGAAATTAATTTTCGTCGCTAATATTTCCGCCTTCCGTTTCCCGATTCTCTCTTCTTATTTGTGTTATATGTAAGAATGAAATAAATTGTTATTTATTTCACCATTCTCTTCCATCAATTGCCCTATGCTTCAATATGAAGTTAATTTTTATTTTTTGGTAGGTACGCGTTGATATGACACAAAAGAATTCTCATCAAATTGAGCATTTTTGACTATAAAAAATTCGGCCAAAATGCCTGGGAAGTCATATTGATTTGGTAATTTTTTCAATTTTTTTTTCTTGAATTTTTTTTTAATATGTATATATTTCATTTGAAGTAGTATGGGTATTCGTCGCTAAATTCGTCGCTAATTAGCGACGAACGAAAATCAAAAATTCGTCGCTAATTAGCCAACGAAAATAAAAAATTCGTCGCTAATTAGCCCCGAAAATAAAAATTCGCGCTAATTAGCCACGAATGGAGTTTTTCGTCGCAATTTTTCGTTGCTAATTTTCGACGAACATACCAAAATTCGTCGCTAATTAGCGATGAATTTAATTTTCATCGCTAATTTTCCGCTAATTATCGTAGCTAATTTGCGGACGAACATACCAAACATGCGTCGCTAATTAGCGACGAATTTAATTTTCGTCGCTAATTTTCGTCGCTAATTTCCGACGAGCATTACCAAATTCAGTCGCTAATTAGCGATGAATTTAATTTCATCGAATTTTTCCGCTAATTATCGTAGCTAATTTGCGACGACACCATACCAAAATTCGTCGCTAATTAGCGACGAATTTAATTTTTGTCGCTAATTTGCGACGAACATACCAAAATTCGCCCTAATTAACAATGAATTTAGCTTTCATTGCTAATTAGCGACGAACATACCAAAATTCGTCGCTAATTAGCGATGATTTAATTTTCGTCGCTAATATTTCTGCCTTCGTTTCCGAGTTCTCTCTTCTTATTTGGTTATATGGTAAGAATGAAATAAATGTTATTTATTTCACCATTCTCTTCCATCAAATTGCCCTATGCTTCAATATGAAGTAATTTTTATTTTTTGGTAGGTACGCGTTGATTGAAACAAAAGAATTCTCATCAAATTGAGCATTTTTGACTATAAAAAATTCGGCCAAATGCCTGGGTTAAGTCATATTGATTTGGTAATTTTTCAATTTTTTTTTGCTTGAATTTTTTTTTTAATATGTATATATTTCATTTGAAGTAGTATGGGTATTCGTCGCTAAATTCGTCGCATTAGCGACGAAAATCAAAATTCGTCGCTATAGCCACGAAAATAAAAATTTGTCGTCGCTAATAGCTACGAACGGAGTTTTTCTCGCAATTTTCGTTGCCTAATTTGCGACGAACATACCAAAATTCGTCGCTAATTAGCGATGAATGAATTTCATTTTCGTCGCTAGTATTTTGGCCTTCCGTTTCCCGATTCTCTCTTCTTATTTGTGTTATATGGTAAGAATGAAATAAATGTTATTTATTTCACCATTCTCTCCATCAATTGCCCTATGCTTCAATATGAAGTAATTTTTATTTTTTGGTAGGTACGCGTTGATGTGAGACAAAACAATTTCATCAAAAAGTGAGCATTTTTGACTATAAAAAATTCGGCCAAATGCCTGCGTAAGTCATATTGATTTGGTAATTTTTTCATTTTTTTTTGCTTGAATTTTTTTTTAAAATGTATATATTTCATTTGAAAGTAGTATGGGATTCGTCGCTAAATTCGTCGCTAATTAGCGACGAAAAATCAAAATTCGTCGCTAATTAGCCACGAAAATAAAAATTCGTCGCTATTAGCACGAACGGAGTTTTCGTCGCAATTTTTCGTTGCAATTAATTTGCGACGAAACATACCAAAATTCGTCGCTAATTAGCGATGAATTTAATTTTTCGTCGCTAATTTCCGACGGAGCATACCAAATTCGTCGCTAATTAGCGATGAATTTAATTTTCATCGCTAATTTTTTCCGCTAATTTTCGTAGCTAATTTGCGACGAACATACCAAAATTCGACGTAATTAGCGACGAATTTAATTTTCGTCGCTAATTTGCGACGAACATACCAAAAATTCGTCCCTAATTAGCAATGAATTTAGTTTTCATTGCTAATTTGCGACGAACATACCAAAATTCGTCGATAATTAGCGATGAATTTAATTTTCGTCGCTAGTATTTTCGGCCTTCCGTTTCCCGATTCTCTCTTCTTATTTGTGTTATATGGTAAGAATGAAATAATTGTTATTATTTCACCATTTCTCTTCCATCAATTGCCCTATGCTTCAATATGAAGTAATTTTTATTTTTTGGTAGGTACGCGTTGATGTGAGACAATAAATTCTCATCAAAGTGAGCATTTTTGACTATAAAAAATTCGGCCAAATGCCTGCGTAAGTCATATTGATTTGGTAATTTTTTCATTTTTTTTTTGCTGAAATTTTTTTTAATATGCATATATTTCATTTGAAGTAGTATGGGTATTCGTCGCTAAATTCGTCGCTAATTTAGCGGACGAAAATCAAAATTCGTCGCTAATTAGCCACGAAAATAAAAATTCGTCGCTAATTAGCCACGAAAATAAAAATTCGTCGTAATTAGCCACGAACGGAGTTTCGTCGCAATTTTTCGTTGACTAATTTGCGACGAAATACCAAAATTCGTCGCTAATTAGCGATGAATTTAATTTTCGTCGCTAATTTCCGACGAGCATACCAAATTCGTCCGCTAATTAGCGATGAATTTAATTTTCATCGCTAATTTTCCGCTAATTTTCGTAGCTAATTTGCGACGAACATACCCAAATTCGTCGCTAATTAGCGACGAATTTAATTTTCGTCGCTAATTTGCCGACGAACATACCAAAATTGTCCCTAATTAGCAATGAATTTAGTTTTCATTGCTAATTTGCGACGAACATACCAAAATTCGTCGCTAATTAGCGATGAATTTCATTTTCGTCGCTAGTATTTCGGCCTTCCGTTCCCGATTCTCTCTTCTTATTTGTGTTATATGGTAAGAATGAAATAAAATTGTTATTTATTTCACCATTCTCTCCATCCAATAATTGCCCTATGCTTCAATATGAAGTAATTTTTATTTGTTGGTAGGTACGCGTTGATGTGAGACAAAAAACAATTCTCATCAAAGTGAGCATTTTGACTATAAAAAATTGGCCAAATGCCTGCGTTAAGTCATATTGATTTGGTAATTTTTTCATTTTTTTTGCTTGAATTTTTTTTTAATATGTATATATTTCATTTGAAGTAGTCTGGGGTATTCGTCGCTAAATTCGTCGCTAATTAGCGACGAAAATCAAAATTCGTCGCTTAATTTAGCCACGAAAATATAAAATTCGTCGCTAATTAGCCACGAAAATAAAAAATTCGTCGCTAATTAGCCACGAACGGAGTTTTCGTCGCAATTTTCGTCGCTAATTTCCGAAGAGCATACCAAATTCGTCGCTAATTAGCGATCGAATTAATTTTCACGCAATTTTCGCTAATTATCGTAGCTAATTTGCGACGAACATACCAAAATTCGTCGCAATTAGCGACGAATTAATTCTTCGCTAATTGCGACGAACATACCAAAATTCGTCCCTATTTAGCAATGAATTTAGTTTTCATTGCTAATTTGCGACGAACATACCAAAATTCGTCCTAATTAGCGATGAATTTCATTTTCGTCGTATTTCGGCCTTCCGTTTCCCGATTCTCTCTTCTTATTTGTGTTATATGTAAGAATGAAATAAATTGTTATTTATTTCACCATTCTCTTCCATCAATTGCCCTATGCTTCAATATGAAGTAATTTTTATTTTTGGTAGGTACGCGTTGATGTGAGACAAAACAATTCTCATCAAAGTGAGCATTTTTTGACTATAAAAAATTCGACCAAATGGCTGGGGTAAGTCAATTGATTTGGTAATTTTTTCATTTTTTTTTTGCTTGAATTTTTTTTTATATGCATATATTTCATTTGAGTAGTCGTTCTGTGTATTCGTCGCTAAATTCGTGCTAAATTAGCGACGAAAATCAAAAATTCGTCGCTAATTAGCCACGAAAATAAAAATTCGTCGCTAATTAGCCACGAAAATAAAAATTCGTCGCTAATTAGCCACGAACGGAGTTTTCGTCGCAATTTTTCGTCGCTAATTTGCCGAGAACATACCAAAATTCGTCGCTAATAGCGATGAATTTAATTTTCGTCGCAACTTTTCGTCGCTAATTTCCGACGAGCATACCAAATTCGTCGATAATTAGCGATGAATTTAATTTTCATCGCTAATTTTCGTAGCTAATTTGCGACGAACATACCAAAATTCGCGCTAATTAGCGACGAATTTTAATTTGGTCGCTAATTTGCGACGAACATACCAAAATCGTCGCTAATTAGCGATGAATTTAATTTTCATCGCTAATTTTTCCGCTAATTATCGTAGCTAATTTGCGACGAACATACCAAAATTCGTCGCTAATTAGCGACGAATTAATTTTCGTCGCTAATTTGCGGACGAACATACCAAAATTCGTCCCTAATAGCAATGAATTTAGTTTTCATTGCCTAATTAGCGACGAACTACCAAAATTCGTCGCTAAATTAGCGATGAATTTCATTTTCGTCGCTAGTATTTCGGCCTTCCGTTTCCCGATTCTCTCTTCTTATTCGTGTTATATGGTAAGAATGAAAATAAATTGTTATTTATTCACCATTTCTCTTCCATCAATTGCCCTATGCTTCAATATGAAGTAATTTTATTTTTGGTAGGTACGCGTTGATGTGAGACAAAACAATTCTCATCAAAGTGAGCAATTTTTGACTATAAAAAATTCGACCAAATGGCTGGGTAAGTCCTATTGATTTGGTAATTTTTTCATTTTTTTTGCTTGAATTTTTTTTAATATGCATATTTTCATTTGAGTAGTATGGGTATTCGTCGCTAAATTCGTCGCTAATTAGCGACGAAAATCAAAAATTCGTCGCTAATTAGCCACGAAAAAAAAATTCGTCGCTAATTAGCCACGAACGGAGTTTTCGTCGCAATTTTTCGTTGCTAATTTGCGACGAACATACCAAAATTCGTCGCTAATTAGCGATGAATTTAATTTTCGTCGCTAATTTCCGACGAGCATACCAAATTCGTCGTAATTAGCGATGAATTTAATTTTCATCGCTAATTTTCGTAGCTAATTTGCGACGAACATACCAAAATTCGTCGCTAATTAGCGACGAATTTAATTTTGGTCGCTAATTTGCGACGAACATACCAAAAATTCGTCGCTAATTAGCGATGAATTTAATTTCATCGTAATTTTTTCCGCTAATTTCGTAGCTAATTTGCGACGAACATACCAAATCGTCGCTTAATTAGCGACGAATTTAAATTTTCGTCGCTAATTTGCGACGAAACATACCAAAATTCGTCCCTAATTAGCAATGAATTTAGTTTTCATTGCTTAATTAGCGACGAAACATACCAAAATTCGCTCGCTAATTAGCGATGAATTTCATTTCGTCGCTAGTATTTCGGCCTTCCGTTTCTCGATTCTCTCTTCTTATTCGTGTTATATGGTAAGAATGAAATAAATGTTATTTATTTCACCATTCTCTTCCATCATTGCCTATGCTTCAATATGAAGTAATTTTATTTTTTGGTAGGTACGCGTTGATGTGAGACAAAATAATTCTCATCAAAGTGAGCATTTTTGACTATAAAAAATTCGGCCAAAATGCCTGCGTAAGTCATATTGATTTGGTTGGTAAATTTTTTATTTTTTTTTGCTTGAATTTTTTTTTAATATGCATATATTTCATTTGAAGTAGTATGGTATTCGTCGCTAAATTCGTCGCTAATTAGCGACGAAAATCAAAATCGTCGCTAATTAGCCACGAAAATAAAAATTCGTCGCTAATTAGCCACGAACGGAGTTTTCGTCGCAATTTTCGTTGCTAATTTGCGACGAACATACCAAAATTCGTCGCATAATTAGCGATTGTGAATTTAATTTTCGTCGTCTAATTTCCGACGAGCATACCAAATTCGTCGCTAATTAGCGATGAATTTAATTTTCATCGCTAATTTTTCCGCTAATTTTCGTAGCTAATTTGCGACGAACATACCAAAATTCGTCGCTAATTAGCGACGAATTTAATTTTCGTCGCTAATTTGCGACGAAACATACCAAAATTCGTCCCTAATTAGCAATGAATTTAGTTTTCATTGCTAAATTAGCGACGAACATACCAAAATTCGTCGCTAATTAGCGAGGAATTTCATTTTCGTCGCTAGTATTTTGGCCTTCCGTTTCCCGATTCTCTCTTCTTATTTGTGTTATATGGTAAGAATGAAATAAATTGTTATTTATTTCAACATTCTCTCCATCAATTGCCCTATGCTTCAATATAAGTAATTTTATTTTTTTGGTAGGTACGCGTTGATGTGAGACAAAACAAATTCTCATCAAAGTGAGCATTTTTGACTATAAAAAATTCGGCCAAATGCCTGCGTAAGTCATATTGGATTTGGTAATTTTTTCATTTTTTTTGTGCTTGAATTTTTTTTTAAATGTATATATTTCATTTGAAGTAGTATGGGTATTCGTCGCTAAATTCGTCGCTAATTAGCGACGAAAATCAAAATTCGTCGCTAATTAGCCACGAAAAGAAAAATTCGTCGCTAATTAGCCACGAACGGAGTTTTCGTCGCAATTTTTCGTTGCTAATTTGCGACGAACATACCAAAATTCGTCGCTAATTAGCGATGAATTTAATTTTCGTCGTAATTTCCGACGAGCATACCAAATTCGTCGCTAATTAGCGATGGAATTTAATTTTCATCGCTAATTTTTCCGCTAATTTTTCGTAGCTAATTTGCGACGAACATACCAAAATCGTCGCTAATTAGCGACGAATTTAATTTTTCGTCGCTAATTTGCGACGAACATACCCAAAATTCGTCCCTAATTAGCAATGAATTTAGTTTTCATTGCTAAATTTGCGACGAACATACAAAATTCGTAGCTAATTAGCGATGAATTTAATTTCGTCGCTAGTATTTCGGCCTTCGTTTCCCGATTCTCTCTTCTTATTTGTGTTATATGGAAGAATGAAATAAATTGTATTATTTCACCTTCTCTTCCATCAATTGCCCTATGCTTCAAATAGAAGTAATTTTTATTTTTTTGGTAGGTACGCCGTTGATGTGAGACAAATAATTCTCATCAAAATTGAGCATTTTTTGACTATTAAAAAAATTCGGCAAATGCCTGCGTAAGTAATATTGATTTGTAATTTTTTCATTTTTTTTTGCTTGAATTTTTTTTTTAATATGCATATATTTCATGAAGTAGTATGGGTATTCGTCGCTAAATTCGTCGCACTTAGCGACGCGAAAATCAAAATTCGTATCGCTAATTACACGAAAATAAAAATTCGTCGCTAATTAGCCAGAAAATAAAAAATTTCGTCGCTAATTAGCCACGAGACGGAGTTTTCGTGCAATTTTCTCGTTGCTAATTTGCGACGACATCCAAAAATTCGTCGCTAATTAGCATGAATTTAATTTCGTCGCTAATTTCGAGGCATACCAAATGTCGCTAATTAGCGATGAATTAATTTTCATCGCTAATTTTTCCGCTAAATTTTGTAGCTAATTTGCGACGAACACCCAAAATCGTCGCTAAGTAGCGACGAATTTAATTTTCGTCGCTAATTTGCGCGAACATCCCAAAATTCGTCCCTAATTAGCAATGAATTTAGTTTTCATTGCTAATTTGCGACGAACATACCAAAATTCGTCGCTAAATTAGCGATTTGAATTTCTATTTTGTCGCTAGTATTGGCCTTCCGTTTCCGATTCTCTCTTCTTATTTTGTTATATGGTAAGAGGAAATAAATTGTTATTATTCACATTCTCTTCCATCAATTG